>VKOC01001960.1:0-68535 GCA_009364415.1 Spea multiplicata | reverse complement strand
AGGGGTATGTGAATATATCTGCGGTGTGATGAGGGGTATGTGAATCTGTATGGGGTGTGATGAGGGGTATGTGAATATGTCTGGGGTATGCAGAGGAGCACGTGCGAAGTAACTTTGTGGTAGTGGTGGATGCCCAGACCAATGCTTTATCTATTCTGATTCAGTGTATTTGACCACACTGGTGTTGACTTGGATCACAGTATATTTCATGACAATCTTATATACTGTATACATTCTACTATTATTCGCCTATGTGGAGTATTTGCAGTTTAAATAAATATGTTTTGTCACTAAAGACCTTGCAGTTTATTTCCCTCTTGTGTCAAGCTCTTTACTGGCCGCTCCTTTGCCCGTGGCACAAAATAACTGGGCAGAATGAGCCTCTGGTGCATGTCATACATTGTGAGGTTAAGCCCGTTTTGGAAGGGATCCTGTGTTCTGATGCGTGCACACTGAGCAAAGCAAGCAGAAAATCCCCTTCCATGTCAGAGCGTGGCTGCCATATTGATGTGACACGTGCACCTGAATATCCGGAGCTAGTCCTGTGCAGTTTAGCACCCTCTCCCAAACACACCTGTGCTACCTGCACACATCCGCTTAGGAGGGGCAGCTGATTACTTGGGTCTCGTCTCAACACATTACTCTTGCCTCGCTGTGACATTTCATTTAACCATAAAGAAGCCTGCACAGAACAGCTGAACAATACATAATTAATAGTATCAATAGTAATGGAAAATTATTTCTGTGGCATCTATATTATATATATATATATATATATATATATATATATATATATACTGCTACATGTATATAGTGAAGCCATGGTGGAGCGACTATAGTTTATAGTTATCGTGTATCATGATGAGTTGAAGGCAAATAAGACCTCTGCTCTAACCCTCGGTTCCATGCTGAAAACACCTTACATCTGTTTTGTGTTCGTAGGAAAATATATTATTTCTGATAACGAAACTGTGTCTGTTCGTGTCAATGCATGGGCAGAACTGCATGTATGTCACTATGTGTGAACATTAGGTCAGTGGTGTGCATTCATGTGACATCGTTGGGCAGCCATGTGGAAGCTCCATTCATCCATCACTCACATGTTGGATCATCTCAAGCTAGCAGAAAATGGAGCAGATTATTAGCTGTATAGGGGAGCTTATTTTTGCAGGGATCTTTATTGTACTCTCTGAAATAGACCTATAATTATTGCTGGTCTTAGAGAAAGAAAAACCAGACCGTAGTGGATGATGTCAGACGCCTGGTGCACTGGGCACACTACTCAATGGATATATCTCATTTGTGAGTCTTTTCAGAATTTGGCTGCTGTATGTTCCTCAAAAAATCTCCTTTATCACCTTGGTACATTTATGACGTGGCTCTAAGACATGTTGAAGGGATGAGGACTCAAATATACTGATTCTGCGAGTGTAAGCTTGCATCTTCAGTCCTAACTTTGTAATGTCTTGACACTAGGTAGTGGGTTCGATCTACAGGCAATGCAACCTCAAGCAAGTCTTCTGGCCACACCAACCACTGTGTTCTCCACTCATGATTTCATAACTTCTCGACACTACCTCTAAAAAATGTGTCATGGAGAACATTCAACATTTTTCTGTTTTAACACTAACAATGCTATTCATAAAGCAGTGGGTAGTGCTTTGTATGATGGGCTTGTAAAGTGTGGTTTTATGATGAGGTGTCACCATTTTGCCAATCCCATCCCTTCAAGTGAATAATTTAACCTCTTTATATACTATGGCAGATTTAAAAAGAATTCAGGCATCTGGAATAATGAGTAAAGGTCATAGTAAAATAGAATTGGTTGGCAGATAACCACTCAGCCCATTTTTTCTGAATTTGTTCCATTTATCTACCACCCTCCCTATGAAGTATAACTTCCTTACATTATGACAAAACCCCTGACCACCTTGTTTTAGATTACGATCTCTTGTTCTAACATTTCTCCTCCTCTGAAATCAATTTCTATCCTGCACTTTGTTAAGTCTCCTTATGTATTTAGATGTTTCTATCGCACTCTTTCCTCAAAGCCATACATATTGAGATCCTTTAGTCTTCCCTGATAATGTTTATCCTGTAAGTTGCTGAGTATTTTAGTAGCTCTCCTCTGAACTTTCTCCAGCATGTCAATATTCTTCTGTAGATAGGCTCTCCTAATCTCTACACAACTCATGTTCAACTGCAACGTTAGTAGTTAGTGTCTAGAATAAGCGAACATTAAGTTGGTTATGATAACACTCATGGGGGCTCCATCTCTAACATAGCCACTAACAGGCGTGATATATGAGAAGACGCAGATCCTCCTATTGCAGTAAAATGTCCCTAGGCATGTATTGCAAGGAGTCACAACATTGTAATCTGGGGTCTGAGGCAGGTTTAATAAAGTGATATTCTAGCAGCAATATCTGTCAGAGGTTGAGAACGTAACTAGTGAGAACATAAAGAAATATCTCCAAAGGGCATGTGCTTAACTACCACCCAGGTCATATTTTACTGTATTTGATTGGGCCCTGGTTGGTTTCTTTGAAACGTTGCAGGATATTTTTTTCCAGTTAAATCATTCTCATCTATTAATGGTTAGTTATCTCTTTTTATAAATCATATTTATTCATATTCCATAAAACATATAGTCAACATAATCATAGATAATGAGACAGGACATCTGATCATTATATTAATGGTTAGTTATCTATACAATAAACTTGTATTTCAGGTAAGCCGAGCTGCAAGGCTCTAATTATTGTGTCTAATTAGTTATATGATTACATTTCTTGTGTATCTTCCGTATTTTGATTCTAATGCTGTTTGGTTACCCCTTGGTAACATAAGATGCCAGGTTGGCCAAACTCATTAGTATTAAACGTAAAAAACAAGCAGGTTCTCCCATGCTCATATTGCATTATAGTTCTTCTGCCTCCCTTGTACAGTAAGTATGTCCCACTATTATCACATTGTATCTCCACTTGTCATAAAACCCATCTGCTCGTGACTAATTACTTGATCCTTCATTATTTAAAGATACACTTACTCACCTGCATTCAAGCAGGAATATCAGACATATCATATTCATAGCAAAAGCCCCCGTTGGCAGTCTTATACATGATCGCAGCCATATAGAATAGGAAGGAGTCATGTCCAGACTGTGTGATGCTGAGAATCTGGCCCTTCATCTTGAGACCCTAAGATTGGGGCAAAGACCCTGAGACTCACAGTCAAACCCGGACAGTTCCTGGGTATCCTCATAGCCTACAAGCAAACCATATGCACCCAAACAGACATGTATATAATACTACTCAAACTATGAACTTTAATTCACTGTGTACACACATAGACACAAAGAAATTGCGTCTGCAGCCTCCGTCCTCCTTCCTCCCACTTGCCCCCCACCCTCCTCTCTCCTTCTCTGTGTGCCGAGGAAGCTGGGAGACGTTTGCTAGAAGTGTGTAGGCGACAGGACTCTATAAATAGCTGTGTCTCTCAGTCTGATCATTGCACCAATCCCTTCACTTTGGTATCCAGCCGATCCGAATGCATCCTATACACCCCAAACACCCTGATCTAGCATGTCTGAACCCAATGAGCAAGCATAACTGTGACATCATCATGACCACATACACGTACACTGTTTATATGTGTGCGCGTGTGTGTCAGTATATATATATATATATATATATATATATATATATACAGTATACATAGAAGCCGGTGCTAAAACAAAGAATTCCAAGTGGATGTTGATTAAAATTTTGACCGTTTGACAAAGCAGAGACATCGTTGAAAATTTAGAGTCATTAAAACAGATGCAGATTCTTCCTGCTGCAGAGGTATTTAACCCTCCTAAATGCCAAAGCTGTAAGAAAGGCATTTAGCGATATAACGCTTGCCTCAACGACCACTCAAAAGGTTAATTCAGAAACTAGGACAGTGGGTTTAGTGTATGTAGCCATATAGCATATAACGCTACGCCCATGTTACCTATGTATATACATATGGGCATTTTTATTTGTATTTATAGCAGATATAGTTCTTGGAATATGAACTTGTGGGAGAAAGGACTGAAGCAGGACTTTTCACAGTTCTTGTTGAGTGAATTACCTGGGGATATTAAAAGGGCAGTTTAATGGCCCAGGTAGGCTTTCCAATGGGGATGCCGGGTACATTTAAAGGGACCGCACATCTATACAAGTACGCTAAAGTACGGACGATGACTGGAGTGTCCCTGTAAAATCCCACAGGCAAAATATAGTAGAATAGAGAGGGACTAGAAGGACTAAATGGTTCTTATCCGATGATAAATTCCATGTCCTGGATAAAAGGTAAAGAGAAACATTTTTGTGGATACTTCACATGTATTTTATCATATTACGTGAAATTGCACTGAAACATACATTGCTGCAAATGCTTCCCATTATACATTAGCATTTTACACCTCTAGGATTAGTATTATTAGTATTAATGGTGCTCTGGACTAGATGAAGCTTTGCGCGGTACTGTGCAGTGGTGGACTGAAAATGATGTCACATGATGTAACACCAGCGTTGGTTCCATGGAGCACAGATGAACGGGTTGGTGTGCTGCAGATTATAAAGATGCTATAACAATCAATAAATAACAGTGTTATAACACATATACATCTACAGTATTGGTATGATTTACCAAATATTACATTTTGGTTAATGGGTAGGAGTTGATGTGAGCTACCTGCTCCCAATCCTGTACTGCTGTCACATCTAAACCCATATCATGCATACAGAGCTGTCCGCCCAGATGGCCCAGAACAACCTACAAAGCCAAAATAAGAGTGTACAGGATTTCATCTCAATATTTCAATAAGATTTTTCTACACTAATGGATATTTGTTGGGTTAATGTAAAATAATTCCATTAAAAACACCAGTGCTCAGGGTTGAATATTCTTTATTCTCATTAAATGAACCAGGGGTCTCATAATTTCTCTTGCCTCCTAAAACTCAGTGCTTCCACTCATTGCTAATTACTTCCACTCTTACAGCTGAACTTTAATCCTCATCATTGGGCACTTAAATCCCAAACCTCTGTATTCCACACAGGAATTATCATTGATCTTCCTATCCATCTTCCATTTGCAGTTCCATCACACCCTTGTATTTTGCATGGGATTACTTGCAATGTGTACCAGAATTCTGTTTCCCTAAAAAACCCAGCACATCAAACTAGAACCATCATTCCTAAATGTGAACTCTAAGCTTCTGCACTGTAATTCTCTTACTTCACTTTATGGTTTTATCTCTAGACCCTTTTCTTCTTTAAGGTCTTGCCTTTTTGCATTAGCTTTTAACATTCAAGCCTAGAACTCACCTATAGATTCCCAACATTCTCACAGATGTCCAGCCCCTGCCCTGGCATCATCACCTAATGCCATTCAGGAGACCACTGATTTATCCATGAGCTTGTCAGATCCAGGAACCATCATCTTCCCATGACAAATGCCATGCCCATCCATTACCTTCTAACTCATGTCCAGGAATGCCTTTTCACCTGTGACCCTATAATATCTATACCATTCCATATCACAAGGTTGTCCCTTATATGTCTATAAGATATCATTTAACCCTGAAATCTTCACTTTCTCCTTCCCAGGGAGGGTATTATTGCTCATCCACCCTGACAGCCATCTAAGAATTCAGACCATCGGAATTCTGATAATCCCCTTAAATCCTCACTCTCTAAAATCTGCATCTCCTCCACGCAGCTCAGCCCCGTCCTTGCCGTTGTGTCTCCTCTCCCTCCAGCTGTGCCTTTCCTCACCTCCCAAACGCCAGCCTATTCCATCAACCCCACTGGTTTGTCGTAACCCTCATCTGGCGTGTATCTGGGTGCTGTGGACTACCTAGGGGCGACCCCACGCTCCCTACTCGGCGCTCCTTCTGCCGTGGGCTGGGCTCTGTCCACGGTGCTGAATCGGCCGCGTTCCCCGTAGCAACGTCACATGACGTATCCCTCCCGAGCTACGGAGACTCGGGACCCGCCGGAGAGTGCTCCGGGCACCGGGATCGGGGCGGGGAGGAGCGAGCGCACTGGGGTCTGCAGGCACTGTGGGACGTGCCGGGGGAGGAGCGGGCTGATCGTGCACGAGGGAGGGTGGACCTGATTGTACAAGAAGCACCGGACACCGGCGGGGGTGGAGCGGGTGCACCGACTTGGGGTGCACCCTGGGGTGCCGTAGGCGGGGCTGATAGCCCAGGCCACAAGATGCAGCGGCTCCGGTTGAACGAGGCTCACGCCATATACCTGGGGCAGCTTGCCCGCAAAGATGGGACACGGAGGGGGATCCTGAGCAAGAGGAGCTCGGATAACAGCCGCTGGCAGAGCCGGAGCTTCTCCCTACTGCACAACCTGCTCTTCTGCTTCGAGAGCGAGACCAGCGGCCGCCCCTGTGCCCTCTACCTGCTGGAGGGCTGCAGCTGCGAGCGGGGGGCCAAGGGCGGCCCGGACAGACAGGTATACACTGCGTGCAGGGAGCCGCATCCAGGCAGGTGTGGGCAGGGGCCCCGGCGGTTAGGATTGCATAGCCTGGGGGAGGGGAGGGCTGACAGGTATGTCATAGGAAGGGGATACAGGTGTATTAGGAGGCCATGGGGTAACACACTGGCTCAGGGGCTGCAGCGCTAAATGGGGCTATACTGCTAGAGAATCAGCCAATAAGGAGCAGGCATTAGCTGGGGTTATGTAAAGGTATGTAAAGGTTGGGTATAGAGCTCAGTTTATGGCAGATTATACATAGGGGAGGCCTAGGTAGGAAGGGCAGCACTTAGGTGAAGCACTTAAATAAAAAATGACATGCGAAAGGACCTGGAATTGGGACTCGGCCACTTCTCTCATAAACAGAATTCGGCCGCATTCTGGCCAAACTTTGGGGTACGGGCATATAGCCGTATTCACCCAGGAGAACATGGAGTCTCTAGCCATGGAGGCCTGAAAGTTTAGGTAATTTTACATATACGTTAGTCAGAAAGCATCAGCTATAGGCGTCAAGTAAGATTTAAAGGGCCTTTGGCTTCCTCCATGCTGCTGATGTTTAGGTGTGTTAAGGGTTTTATAATTATTTATTGTTTTATATAGTGCCATCATATTCGGCAGCGATGAACAATTGGTAAACAAGACTTAAGTAATTTATAACATAACAATTTGACTTACAGAAACAACAGGTGAGGAGGGCCCTGCTCAAAGAGCTTACAATCTAAAGCAACATGTAGTATGCCAGGTATAAGCAGGCTTGTACTGCTCGTGATCGCTAAATTGGGTTTTGACATGTTGTTGCGTATGGGGATATTTGGTGTAACTGGGAGGAAAAGCCCAGTTCCAGTTCCAGTTCCAGTGTGTATAGTGTGGAGGCGACACAGAGTGGTTGGGTAGGAGATCCGGGTGTAAGAATACACAATGTATATTTTTTAACGGGGTGGTTTGATTCACATAGAGGTTATGTACAGCATTGCCTTCAAAACCAGGTGCATTATGGGAGCCTGGATGATTGAAGCCACATATATAATAAGTAATAGATTATAAATAAATATTATACCTATTATACCTTAAGTATGATCAAGACAGATTCCCTGGCTTATCCAATCAGTGCTTCTAACTGATTTCATACAGTGGCACAGCCATAGGCAAGAATTCAAAGTGATGAACCCCAAAATGCAGGTCAAGTCTTACATTGGTAGGACAGAAGCCACAAACAATAGGGGGACAAAATAATTAGAAATTGTGCTTATCTATAACAAGTCATTCTGGCTCATTGTTCAAAAAGTGGTTTTATCACCATAGCAACCAATGAAATCGTCCTTTGGTTGTTATGGTGATAAGACCACTTTTCAAACGGTGCGTCACAAATTTTTTTTACATCCATAAGCACATTTATGAAAAAAAATATATATTACAAAAACAATCAAAAATTAGAAAATTCTTGTTTACCAGAAAGAAGTGCAGACTTATCAGAGAAACATTCTGGGCGGCAGCAGATTAGGGTTTTTTTTGTCATGAATGGTAGGTAATAATAAAGCAGCAAATGAATGCGCCAGTATTGGAGGTGTTTGCTATAGAACAGGTATGGGTCAAACATAATGCAAAGAGATTTAAGATGAAATTACATTTAAATGTAATGTATGGAAGTATTATTTCACCGGGGGGGGGGGTAGGATATAAGTGGAACAGCTTTCCATCTGAATTTTAAACACCCAAGGGATATGCCTATGGTTATCCTAAATAACAGACGTGACCGATGACCAAATGATTGAGGTTTTTACATCAGAATAAAATGGTCAGATTAGGTTGGCACAGTGGTTCTGTCTAATTCTATGTTTCTATGTGAGTAATGTCGTGATTGCATAAGTACTATTTCAATAGCGCAGTCATTTGTTGATGTTCTGCGTATGGTTGTAACTTTGGGGGGGGTCACACTTGGAGGACCTGAGACTGGCCAAAAGTCTCTTCACCTCCTGTGACTGTTGTACCTGGAAGTCTAGCCCATCTTTTTCTCCTCCCAGCTGTTCTGCACATTAGAGAGTCAAGGCATTGTGCATGACATCATATACAATATCATCTACAATATAGTATAATACGGACAATGCTGTATTTTATAAATCCCTGTGTAAGAAGCAGCAATTGAATCAGAGCAGATCTCAGATTGCAAGAAGATTCTAGCGAGTTAAATCTATCAGTAACATACAATCTGATTGAGAGGACTAATATGTTATGTTTTTCAACATATCCAACAACAATCGGCACCCCGTTGGAAAAGACACCCTTGAAAATGTACACAGTAATTTAAGGTATACATGGTCGCTTAGACACCTGAAATAGAGAACTGGTAGGTATGTGGTAGCTGTTAGGCTGTCTGATAGATGCATGATTGATGCGTGAGTACTGTGACAAGAGATTTGTTATTCGATGAGAATAGTTACATACAGGGTTGCGGTATAGAAGGGGCATCAAAAGGAAAGTTATACAGCGAAGGGTCATGTGAGCAAAGGGAGACATGATGATTGTGATCAGATGGGTCATGTAGCAGAGCTGGATAGTTGTAAAAGGTGTTACAGGGTGCAGTGTGCTATTAGAGAAGAATGTACAGGATACTTATAGGGGAATGGATCCTTTAACTGCAAAATAATTAGAATACAAACATACTAGAGTTCCTATACAGATGAATTTCTCATCAATGGCTTCAGGTACCACAAGGAGTGCAGGTTTTCTGCTACTCATATGAACACAGATGTCGCTTTAGCTAGAACACGTGTAAAAACCTGCACTGTTGGGAGCTTTTGAAGATCTATGTTCAGAAACCCTGCTGTAATATTGCAGTGAGGCATCCCAGAGACGAAGGACACGAGGAGTCCTGTAACTTAGCAGTGGGAGGTACGCAGCAAATATATACAGTGATGAGATGTGCTGGACTGATATTATATAAGGGTTCTATAGCAAAAGAATGAAATGCTCAAGACAGACCATGGCTCCTTTAATGGGATGGAAATCATACACAGGATAAGGGCTCCTTCTTTAAACAAGCAGTGAGGGCTATAGGTCAGGTACAATGTCCCAGGTCCTATAGCAGTTAGGGTAACCTATTGTTATAGTGTGATATAGTTGATAGTTAATATTTTATCAAAGTGAGTGATGAGAAGAAAAATCTAAATCGAATCTATATTTGGTGTGACCACACTTTACCTTCAAAATAGCATCAATTCTTCTAAGTGCACAAAGTCAAGGATTTTGTAGGCATGTAGTTAGCTGGATACCAAGACACAAGGTAGTTATACTGCATCAGCCACATCTCTCCCAGGCAGAAACTTCAGGGCAGGCTTTCAGATGTTCTGTCCAGGCTCTTTTGAAGAAGCACAAAAAAATAGCAATGTTTGCCTAAATACACAGAAGAACTGTGGTTCGTTCTCCAAATAACTCCTGCCAAGTTCCTGTGTGCAAGTGCACCTAGAAGAATTGATGCGGTTTTGAAGGCAAAAAGATGGTGACGCCATTTGTTGATTTGATTTTGAGTTTTCTTCTGTACGCTCACTTTGCATTTGGTTAAATTATAAAAAAAATAAACTATAAACATGTCTATTAAACTATTTTTGAAAACATTCTTACTTCACAGCACCTGCCTAAAACTTTTGCACAGCACTGAACCTCTTTAATTACCTTGCACTTGTAGGGGTGTAATAATAAGGAAGATGCATCACATTAGTATGTGCTGAGCTCTGGGCATCCGTGTGAGCTGTAATCTCCTTCACCTATTAGATAATTAGGATTGAGTGATTCTGTGCTGATTTAGTTTACATAAGGAAACATCTGCTAGATCTGCAAATTTTGCCCCAGGGACCCTTCTTTACCAATTATAAATGGATATCAGCTTATATTAATGAATCCTTGATTTAAGTTCATTAGAAGTCTAAAAATAAATCTGTGTACGTTTGTTTCAGGTCAGTACACAGCACTTTTAATGTCTTCACCACAACAGGTCATTAACATTTTAGGTTCTTTTGTTTCACTGCTCCCAAAATGTATGCATTAAAAGTAATTTCCGGTGCAATGTTTGAAATTATCACTATAGCAAAGAATGGAATACTACAATTAGTAAGAATATTCTATGTGCTTCGAAAGACCAATTTACAAACTTTGGACCAGAGTTACTATGCATACCCCAAATTTATGCCACAGTCTCCCATCAAGTTGCATATTGTAGATGTACAGATCGGCTCTATTCATCAATGTATCCATCCCACTGTGTGCATATATTGTGTATCCTGGCTCCATACCTTGTCTATTTATCCAAAATATAATGAGTGTATGATTAGTTTTACTTCACTGATCATTGGCTTCCTCTGTTTTCTCAGTATTATTTCATCATCAACTTTAATCATGAGAATCAGAAGCCTCTGGAGCTACGGACAGAGGATTCAAAGGATTGCGATGAGTGGGTGACTGCGATATCCCGTGCCAGGTATAATTGCGCACTGCATCCAGACTACACCCACTATTGCTTAATACACCCACTATGCCCGGAGATCGCACAACATACACAGAACTCCCACTTTGTCTGGGATTCACACATTGTTCCTTGGTGATTGCAATATCCCATGCCAGGTATAAGTTTGCATTGCATCCAGACTTACACCCACTATTGCTTAATACACCCACTATGTCCGGAAAACACACAGACAACACACACACACAAACTGCCACTATGTCTGGGATTCACAAAATGTTCCTTGGTGAGACCAAGCAACACATACTGCTCTTAGAGGACAAGAAAAGCCCGGCTCCTCTATTCATCTTTTACATCTATATTCACTGCATATACAGTAACATGCCCATATACACTAGACTGAAATCATTAAGCTCCAACATAATGTATCCATACAGCAAACACTCTGCACTGGAAAGTTTTATTATTTATATACACTGTGGAAAGAAAATGTAAGTGAACCCTTTGAAATGATCTGGTTTTCTGCAATTATTGTTCATAAAATGTCATCTGATCTACATCTAAGTCACAAGTATAGACAAACACAATGTGCTTAAACTAATAACACACACTCATAGTCTTTCATGTGTTTATTGAACACACCCATTAAACATTCACATGGCTGGTGGAAAAAGTAAGTGAACCCTTGGATTTAATAACTGGTCAAACCTCTTTTGGCAGCAATAACTTCAAACAAGCACTTTTGTAGATCATACCTGCACAATATTTAGGAGTTGTAGACCATTCTTCCTTGCGGAACTGCTTAAGCTTAGCCTTAGAATGTCCGGGGTGAACGGCTCTCTTGAGCTCATTCCACACCACTAAGGTCTTGGCTCTGACTGGGCTGCTCCAAAAGGCAGATTTTGTTTTTTAAGCCATTGTGTAGTAGATTTGCTTTAGGGTCATTGCCCTGCTGCATCACACAACTGCTAGTGGGCATCAGCTGGCAGACACCAACCCCGGCATTATCATGTATTATGCCTTGATAAACTTGGGGATTCATTGTCCCCTCTGCAAGCTGTTCAGGACCTGTGGCACCAAAGCAGCCCTAAATCATGACGCTTCCTCCCTCTTACTTCCCCATTGGGATGATGTTTATTTGTGGGTATGCAGTGCCTTTTCTATGCCATACGTAGTGCTGCGTGTTCTTCCCAAACTTTTCAACCCAGTAGCATTTTGGAGTGTCATGGTGATCTTTGGCAAACTTTAGGCGAACAGCGATATTGAGTTGGAGAGCAGCGGCTTATTCTGTGGTGTCAATGCCTGTTCAATGTTTTGCATTTGGTAGACACGTGAACAGATGTTCCAACCAGTTCCAATGATTCCTTCAAGCCTTTAACTGTTATTCTAGGGTTCTTTTTTACCTCATTGAGCATGTGTTGTGCCCTCTTGGCTGGGCACTCACTTCTAGGGAGGGTAGCCACAGTACTGAATTGTCTTCACTTTGAAGTAATATCTCTAACTGTGGACTGATGAATATATGAACATTTTGAGGTTACTTTGAAGCCGTTTCATTGATTGGACTCCAATTAGCTTTTGTTGAAGTGATTAGCCTAGGGATTCTCTCTACTTTTCCCAACACACAGTGTGAATATTTGAATGATATATTCAATACGGACAGTAACAATACAATAACTTGTGTGTTATTAGTTAAAGCAGGTTGTGTTTGTTTTTTCTTGTAATTTAGCTGAAGATCATGTCATACTTTAAGACAAATGTATACATAAAGGCTGGTCATTTCAAAGGGGATATATATATGATAAGTCTAGTTCCTAAACATCTATCTTCACTCACCTTTCCTATTCAACATAGTCTGCAACAATGTAATTTAGGATATAAACCTCTTACATACACTGAATCTATTATACAACTCATAATGACTGGTTGTAGACAACAATCACTGCACCTGCTACTGTTGTGGTTGCTGCCATTGTGCATGAACAATGATGTTTTGCACCCAAAAAAATGTAATCTTGAGTTGAAAAGGGTTTGACCCCACCGCCCCCATTGTCTTCCTGGTTTTTATTCCCTCTGCTATTCCTTACTGAAAGATTGTGGACACCTGTTCTCATATCATTACTGGCGCAATGTATGGTGTATATGGTCATTAAATTACCGTATATTAAAATAAAGGAAAAGACACTGAGGCATGGTGCTAAGTGTTTTGAATACCATGACAATCTATTTTAAGGCAAACCATATTAAAACTAATGACTCCTCTGATAAAACCTGTTAGCTTAAACTTGTTTACTGATGCAATGTTGCTGACTGGCTGGGGGACCCTGAGACACAAGTAGGCACCAGTGTAACATCCCTGGACAATGGACACATTGATTGTTGCTCACCAGGGCTTGAGCCCATGGTGTGAGTCTTGCACTTACCTGCTACTGCTAGTGCCACCTGAACTACCTGATCCTTGGACAGCTAAGCTCCTCACTGATGCCAGCGCTCAGGGACCCCGCAGCACTGATCCTGACCTGAAACACAGTGAAGCTCTCCCTTTTATACACTTCTAAACTTGAGAGCCCAAGCACCCTTATCCTGACTCTGTATATTAATGAATTAGCATTCACTCACGCAGACCTATTCATGCTAAACTCCTAGGCTGTAAACACAATACTCAGCAAGCTCTAACTACCCTGAAACATTAAATGTACCTATAAATTACCAAGATACTGTGAGGCAGCCCCCTTAATGCTGCTTGTGGGTCTGTTCTAAGCTCACAAGCCAGGACTACCTATCTGCTCCCTATACTGTCTTCTCCTGCGCATTGATACACTTTTATTGAACCCTCACTAGTAAGCTATACTGTAATGTCTGTTGTGCTAAAATTGTGACGTGATACATATATTTTATAAACATTTTATGACTCTGGAACACCTGAAAATACCAATATGGTGCCTGCGCCCCTTATAAGTGAATTAGAATATACCAAGGTAATATGACCTTTATATTACCTTGGTATATTCTAAAAATTCATGTATAAGGGGAGCAGGCACTATTTTGGTATTTTTTGGTTTTGTTTTAGACAATTGGGAAGTTTGTCTTTATTATTATTGTGTTCTGGAACAGCTGCCTTATGGCCAACACATCCATGATTGCAGGTCTTATGGTCATTGTATTTTGGAACACATCATATTGTTGGTATCCTCAAAAAAGCATTCCCTGTGGTCGGTGTGCACATTGAATATGCATTTTAATCCAATTAGAATTTGGATATAACTCAAATTCCACAAACACATCAAACATTTCTCAGTATCATTGACTAATGACTAAACTCACGACGCACATATAAGAGCTTACCAAGCTGTCCAAAAACAAGCATTCAGTTTAGTTTTAGGATCTAATCCAAAAATAGTTTTTAACATCTCATATCTGTTTAGTGAACATGGCCACCTATTAAGGTTACACTGCCCCAAGCCCACTCCCTAAAGACAATTAAAATGCTCATCATTCTGTATTTTCATATGTTTATTTGTTTATTGTCAGCTAAATACATTGTATCTCCTTTTTATTTAGCTACAAGACACTGGTGACAGAACATGAGGCATTAATGCAGAAGTATCTACATTTGCTACAAATTGTTGAGACAGAGAAGAAGGTGGCAAAACAGCTGAGACAGCAGATAGAAGATGGAGAGGTAGAGGTGGAGCGTCTGAAATCTGAGGTGAGAACCCAGTGTGAACTTGGGCACCATAACCTCTGCGTATTTCCATTAATTCCACCACACAACCAGTAATACTAGATAAATCCCAGTAATGGCAAGAAAACACAAAATACTCACTAGGACCTTAAATAAAACCATTAGCCATCCAAGGGCACACTCACAACACCATGCATATTCCAATAAACTAAGAAAACACCCAAGAAAATCAAAACAATTCAAACAGTTGATCCAAACTTTAAATTATTACTAGAAGAGATACCCAGTTTCATCAGAGGACTCTAATTCATCTATTAACATATGGAGTACTGGATTACATCCATTATTTGTATGGAGCTCTTTCTAATACCATCATCACACCTACTACCCTTTATTGCCATGTAAATCACAAAATTCATAGACAGGTAACAGATAACAGGGAGCTTGGAAAGGAGGACCATAGAGAGGAAGGGGCATCTGAAACCAGCACAAAAGATCTAGCTGATTCTAGATGAATTTATACCAGATATACAATCAAAAAGGGACGTGTGACCTTTTATCTCCCACAGAATGCCTCTGAGTCTATGATTCTTTTGTTAATTAGCGTAGACCTGCTTAGTTATAGAAATTTTATTTCAGGCATACTCATTAAGGAGGATTTATTTTTCATACTGTATATATCTCTTAGGTGTGTCTGGGTTCGTCAAGGAAAGCTGAATATTTTAACACAGTTACTTAATTATCCATGATTAAAGGCCAAGCTCAGTGACATTCTTCACAAGGGCTCAACCTTAGTGATTGGTCTCCTGAATATTCTGTAATAACTCTAGTGAATATTAAGGACATATGTGTACACATATACAAATGCACATATACATATACCGTATGTTTTTACTCACGTATACAATACTGATACCTGAGAAACATAAGTAATATCAATGACACCAAAAGAATTGTGGACAAATTCTAATACTGTACAAAAGCCTGTATTGTGACCAAACTCACTTCATAATTCCACAGGGATTAGAGGAATGCCACTCCAAATCCTTTTAACATAAGAGGAACATCAGTAATACCAGATTAATTTGAGCAAGTCCAGATTTACAACAGCAATATCTGATGGACACCATCAGTATCGAATAAAAGGGAAGTTGTTTAATTGTAATATAATGCATTAATGCTTGTTAATACTTATAGAGAATTCCATTTACTTTAATTATTACATATTACAACAATAGAGAACATTAACAATTACAAAGATACACAGTTAAAAGAATTAATTTAAAAGACATGACAAGTAAAGGAATCAAAATATCTTTTGAAAACATCTGAAGCAACTTTTATTTCCAGTCTTAAACCAAATAGACTCTTAAGCAATCTCATCCTGAAACTCAGTTCATGTAGTGACCATGGGGGGGAGAGGGTAGGGATGTACATGCTATTTCCCAAAATGTACCATCATCTAACTAGTGCTGTCCCTACACTCAAAAGCCCTTGGTATCCTGACCTTATCTTTACCAAGATACAAATCTAAAAACTGCCTGATGTGTTTCGCTAAGCAGTTTGCATCAACAAGGACCAAGTGTTCTCACTCTAGCAAGCTTTATAAAGACGGTCCTAGTGCCTCAGTTATAAGTATGATTTCTAAATCACGACGAGGGAAGTCTCATTAGATCACGATCACCTGGTCCTTAATAAAATGCCTTTACCTTGGGCTTACCTTGACATTTTCCTGGGCCTATTATACTCCACACCCCAAAGTGTCTGGTGTCACAAATATAGTCCATCTAGTACACCTGCATTTTGTCACTACATACAGTTTATATATATCATAATTCCATTATTTTCAAGTTTCACAACAATTCTCTGTCTCAAAAGACTGATGGAAAATTTTAGCTCAGGTCTGGACAATTCCAGACAAGAAGGCCAGGAATTTTGCATTCCATTGCTTTTACACTCTCACTCTCTCACTCTTACTCATGCATTCGCTCACTCTTATGCTGTCTCACGCTTTCTCTCACTCTCTCTCACGCAGTTGAGATGCCTGTCCTCAAGCTGGGATATACAAAACTTGTGGGATATCCAAAACACACCCCTTCTGGTGTGTTCACTTTGTGTATAAGTTGATATTTATTGGGATATTATCTAGGAGTTTGCAGCATCATTGAATTTAAAGGAGCAGAAACGTTCATCGGTCCACCGATCTCTCATTCTCTCCGATTATACAGACAGATGGGAAGAAGGCAATATATCCCAAACGTGATGTCTGTGAAGTGCATTCAGTATGTGTTGTGTACATGATGCACATATTTTGTGTGGATAGATGAGAGGAGGGCACAGTGTCACCGAGCTGTGATGTCTGTGTCACAGCTGCTGACACTTTGATATGTAAATGGAAATTGATATTAAAGCATGGAAATCTGAATATTTATGAACTTTAGATGTCCTGCTAATAACAAGCTGCCTCTCATCACTGGAGCATTAACTCCTTCCCTCCTAAATTATCTTCCCCTTACCCCCTTCAGATATATGTACATATTACTAGGAAACCACATCAGTAGGAAAACAAGAGTAAGAGAGTAACCAATGTAAGTCTTGGTGCTGATTCATTGAAAGTTTAGTTAAAGGGTTAATAGACTGTCGTGACCCGACAAACGCTTGCATGTCCCAACTCGAAAACCAATTTGCATACTCATTAATATTCAAGTTGGTTTTGAGTTGATGTGAGTGTATGTGAGTTAGAAAATAAATCTCTAGTTAAATTCACCTACATTGAGTCCTAAAATAAGATAAATAATAGTAATAAATTAATCTAAAAAAATATAATTTGAAAAAAAAGCTGAATGAACCATTATTAACCAATCGATAAAGGCGAGTGCCTCCTCTTCTCATATCATTTTAAACAATTAAAAACAAAAAAGAAAGTTAACTCCCATCCCCCGCCACACACACACCTTAAAGTCGCTCTAGTAGGAAGGCACAAGGTCCATCTAAAGTACTATTTGGGTAGCAGGATAGTGGACAGTGAGGAGTTGAGGTGAACTATGTTCCAAATCTTAAATTCAATTGAACTCCAACTCCACAGCAACTCTGGGATTAATAAATCCTGAAGATGCTGTTGTTTTCCAGATCATATAAACTGTGTTATGCAGAAGATGAATTGAAGCGAGCAGAGCTTCTGCTGAGTGTGCCTTGCCAAGTTGCCTGCACTTGACCTTGAAGGGACATTTTAATGCGTATAATAGCTGAACCCCTTTAAATCACCATTGCTTCGGCCTTACGATTGCATGGAAGGATTCTGCACACAAATTATACTTTTGCGTACTTCCCCTCTTCCACCGTGGCTTTATTAGACACTAGGCTGCAAGTTCAGCCAATTGTTCTCAGTTTTCTCACAAAAGCAAAATAGAGCTGTCACTTCAGTAATAATAATTCTAATAGTAATATATATTTTGTAATGCTTTTGCACACTCCGCTGCCCTTCAGCGTTTCATAGTCCTGCATGGATTGCTAATGCTGTTTGCATCTCTGATTGTAGGTTTATCACTTGTTTGAGAATGCTAGTGAAAACATGGTCAGTTTCCAGATGGACTCTACATTTACTGCGAGAGTTTTCCCAAATTTCCTTTGGCAATGACATCACTGACATCCCTATGGCAAGGAAAACACTAAAGTGCACATTTTCTAACATTATTAAAAGGATGATGGGCAGTGGGGGCCACCATAAGAGTCTGTGAGGCTGTGATGTCCGTGTCACAGATACAGAGCTGCGACGCATATATATAATTATAATAAAATAAAATATTTTTTTCTTTAAAGAGAACAACTGTACGGATCAAATCAGTTAATGTCTGTTAATTTTCATAGATTGCATCATTACTAAAAGACAATGAACGGATCCAGTCAACCCAGAGCTCAACTGACGATACTGACATCAAGAAGATCAAAAAGGTATATTGATTCATACTGTACTTTGTGAGTGAGTAAGGGAGAGCATAAGGGCGGGAGTATGAATGTATGTATGTATGTTAGAATGTGTGTGTTTGTTAACATGAATGTCTAAGTGTGTGACCATGAATGTGTATGTGAAAGTGGTGTGTGTGTTAGCATGGGTGTGATAGTGTGTGTTAGTATGAGTAGGTGTAAGGTAGAGCAAGTATGTGTAAGCAAGTGTATGTGTGTTAGGATGATGTGTTAGGAAGTTTGTGTAAGCGTGTGGACACGTGTGTGCCAGTGCATATGTCAGGGAGCAGGAAACCAATAGGCCCACTAGGCTTTATTTGCGCCCGAGTCAGAAGGTGCCTGCCCTCCCCTGATCCTGTTCCCTCCTGTAGGTGCAGAGTTTCTTGCGCGGTTGGTTGTGCCGCAGAAAGTGGAAAAGCATAATCCAGGATTACTCAAGGTCTCCACATGCAGACAGCATGCGCAAGAGAAACCAGGTTGTGTTCAGCATGTTAGAGGCAGAGGCTGAGTACGTACAGCAGCTGCACATTCTAGTCAACAATTTTTTGAGACCTCTGCGTATGGCAGCTAGCTCCAAGAAACCACCAATTACACATGATGACGTCAGCAGCATCTTCCTTAACAGGTAACTCTGGGCTCTCTGCGAAAGTAGCTTCATTTAGAAAGGCAGTCTAATGCTACATGTTGCTGGGTCTGGGCGAGCATTCAATAAACAGAGTTTCAGCACCTCAAACTTTTAAAAAAATGATATGAAATGAGTCAGGCATTAATTTATTTACTTCTTTTGAGTTCATTTGTGTTTTCTGGTACCGAATTTAAGGTTTCCCTGTTGACTTTGGGGTTGTAGATTATTTACTTTTGTTTTCTTTTTGTTTTTCATAGCGAAACCATCATGTTTTTACACCAGATCTTTTACCAAGGGCTTAAAGCTCGAATATCCAGCTGGCCCACACTGGTTTTGGGTGAGAATGTCTACATGCCCATCTGTCCATATCCGTCCTACCATCATGTGAACAACTCAGTGTTCCTTTAATAATACCCTTCTTGCAGGAGACAAAAAAGATTTTATGACCTGTCTCTTGACCTGTATATCTGTGTATGTCTCTATGTGATCCTGTCACATTGTATCTTCCTCTGATCCTGTCATCTTACCTCTAGCCGTATGTGTCATTGTATCTCGGTCTAGACACTACTCTGTCTTCCTCTGTCTGTTACTATGTTCTTGCATCACTGGTGGGATAATACTCAGTCTTCTCTCCACAGCCGATCTGTTCGACATCCTTCTGCCGATGCTGAATATTTATCAGGAGTTTGTGAGGAACCATCAGTACAGCCTTCAGATTCTGGCTCACTGCAAACAGAACCGAGACTTTGACAAACTACTGAAACAGTATGAGGCCAAGCCAGACTGTGAAGAACGCACCCTAGAGACATTTCTCACCTATCCCATGTTCCAGGTCTCTAATAAAGAACACTATATATAAATAAAATAAAAAAAAACAAGCTGTGTGTAGGGGCAGCATACAGACTGAGAAGACAAGCAAAAACAAAAGAACAATAGAATTGTTAATGGTATCTCCTTTACAAATGCAAAGATGTAGACTGAGAAATGTTGATCAGGGTGTAAAATGACTGAGGCTCTTAGAAAATAATTTGGCGTAAGATAAGAACCATTTGGCTCATCTAGTCTGCCCTCCCAAGAAAGATCAAGATATAATGCAGGGGGCTAGAATCTGAGTTATGAGAGTTACATTGTTGATCTGATCATAGGTTTATTTCTTTTTTTGATTGTTGCTAGATCCCGCGATACATCCTTACACTGCATGAGTTGCTTGCTCATACACCTCACGAGCATGTAGAAAGGAACAGCCTTGACTACGCTAAATCTAAATTGGAGGAACTTTCACGGTGAGTTACCAGAAATGTTATCATTTCAGCAGCCCTAAGTTCAATGGATGGATTTAATAGTCCTCAAAGTATACAACACATTTATATATTATAATTGTGGTACTTAAGTCATCTATAATTCTTCCCATGTATCCTCTAATGGTCACCTATAGATCTGTATGGTATATCCAGCAACTACTTAACAGTACAGTCTCTAAGTTATTGACTAATTCTAAACCATTACTTAGCAGCAAAAAATCACAGCGTACACAAAAAAAAAGAACTGAACAAAAGTGTTTTGAGAAATTGCAAAAATTACGTACTGTATGTTTTTTTTCACCGAATAAGATTATGCAGTGGATTATGATTCAGGTAAATTGGTATTTATGTTGGTAGAATATTGTATATACTTTTCTCTCCTAGAATAATGCATGATGAGGTCAGTGAAACTGAAAATATCCGTAAGAATTTGGCCATTGAGAGGATGATTGTTGAAGGCTGTGAGGTTTTGCTGGACACGAGTCAGACCTTTGTGCGGCAAGGTACAGTATGGGCTTTAGAACATTTAGCCTTGTATACAACACAATAGACTAAGCAGGAGAATGAGACCAGAGTTGAAGTCTGGAGGACGATTTCTATAAGGAAGGCTGTAATTGTGAAGCACTTTTTCATAACCACCGGTAAATGAGCACAATTACCCGGGGGAACCTTATTTATTAACAGTGTGGTTACTGATTTAGCTGATGTATACAAGGAAGATGTGGAAAGTACTCTAATTAAGGTAAAGATAGTGGCTTTGAACAAATTTCTGCCTTCTCCACATCCCACACACACCAGTTCCCATCCCACACACCTTTGCACCAAACCGCTGTACTCCCACATAAAATCTGAAACTCTGTATTCTACAAGGCATTGTTTGCAGCCCCCACCTTTACTGCATCCCTCCATCTCCACGGTTTCTCTACTACCACTTTTGATCCTATTTTATTTTCGTTTAATTCTTCTGGAAATTACGCAGGTCAGTTATGCTTTTAGTCACTTTGTCTGATCTTATGGCTGATCTTGGCCTAAAAACAGAAACCACCTGGGTGTTGATGGGATCGATCGTTAACCGACTAACTTTAATCAAATTGTAACCACGTGGTGAAGATGTTACTGTAGTAAAAGGTAGTAATCTTGATTCCTTTAGGCTGCCTGATCCAGGTCCCCATGTCAGAGAAGGGCAGAGTAACAAGGGGACGCCTTGGGTCTCTGTCCTTAAAGAAAGAAGGAGAACGGCAATGCTTCTTATTTTCCAAACACCTTCTGATCTGTACACGCAGCTCTGGGGGAAAATTGCATCTCACAAAGGTAATTACTTTTAAGGGTATCCACAACAGGCTCTTAGTTCAGGAATATAGAAAAGACAAAAGGACATTAACCCATTGATAATTGACGTGCCGTGCATGTGGCACTTGGAGCCGCTGCCCCTCTCACCTCATGGAAGTTACAACCCTGCCTCTCTTACTGGTAGACTCTGGGCTGGATGGATCAGTTAAAGTTTGTTGTTTTGGTCCCGAGTATTCCCGACATTTCAGTGTATTTCTGATTGCCGGTTGCTGTGACATGTTGATCTCTTTCCCTGATTTGTAGAATGGAGTAATATCGCTAATGGATTGTACTTTATTGGAGGAACAAGATGATGATGACAGTAAGTATATACCCAAATATATTGTTCAGTATTTTCCATATATGTTCCAAAAGATCCTTATTATCTCATTGTGTACAAATGCCTCAATAATACCAAGCCACCCTGCTTTCTGTAAACTCTGTAAACGCTCATCTGTTTAAACACAGGCGTTATTCATGTAACTTTATCCATGTCCTTCTGCTTCCTGTTATAGGTAGGCCCCCAACACAGGATGGGGATCACTTGGACTTTAAGATCTCAGTGGAACCCAAGGACTCTCCACCTTTTGTTGTCATTCTGCTGGCATCTTCCAGGCAGGAGAAGGCAGCATGGACAAGTGACATTAGCCAGGTCACCACTGTGTCATCACTTTGTCATCATCCTGACTCTGTCATCATGACTATGGCACCATTGTGTGTATTTGGTATCACTGACATCTTAATGTTACACTCCCTCTGCTTTATGTGTTCTGTTCTTTCTATTGTACCTTTTAGACAGTCTTTTGTCTGCAGACCCTGGTGTATAATCCCCTACAATCCACTTTCTCATTTAAATTATGTGTCTTTCATTAACTGTTCTTCACTTCAACCTCTTATTTGGGCTTCGATTCTTTCCATGTATTTCTATGCTCCTTGTCTCGCACACCGCTCACATGCTGCACACTCTTCTCATATCCTAATGCTTTACATTTTTCCTGTAGGATTTTAGTTGTTTGTTGTTTCAGCTGGGCACTCTTATGTGTACTTTTGGTGCTATATGTTAAGCCATATGTTGTACTTTTTTCATGGTATGGACTCACTACTTTACATTCTCTGCATTTCCTTGTTTGTAATGTTATCCCTTTTCTGGACCCAGAAAATATAGTGTCAACACAGCACCAACAAATGGGGTAAATTAAGGAGCATTGCTTTTAAAATAGCTATATAATTGCCCTTTGATTCATGTGTCTCGTTACATGTATGTGATGTCTACTGTTACATTCTAGATCTGAGGTTTCAGCCTTACATATCCTCCTCTGTACTGTCTTCTCTGTGTGCTATACTTTGCTTGGTGCTTTGTGCAAAAACCTCTCAGCCCTGTCCTTAAATGACACCGAGCAAGGCAGGTTTTTCATTCTCTCTTCACATGAGCACAGGTGGCAGTTATCATGGATAAGTGACCCTGACAGATCCACCTGTGTGAATTAATCTACATTCTTCTCTGGTAATATGAGGATATGAAGATATCCTGTTTTCAAAAACCTAGCTTGCTCTTATCTGTTCTTCTGGTCTTTAGTGTGCATTTGTATTGTCTTTTCTATTATTCCTTTCTGTTGTCGTTTGTATTGTGTTACCTTATAAGTCTTTCTCTTTCACTCAATGCCAATGTCTTCCTCCCACTTATCCCTGTATCTGCTCTACAGTGCGTGGATAACATCCGTTGTAATGGTCTTATGATGAATGCATTTGAGGAGAACTCCAAAGTCTCTGTACCCCAGATGATTAAGTGAGTTATTCAAGAAATTATAATATATATATGCAGGAGACTCTAAATGGAATGTCGGCATATAATGTATGAAGGTGTTCTGGAATGTTTTAGATATGACGCAGATTAACATACTGGTGCTTTTACCAAGTCAATGTTACTTGGTTACTGTGTAAATGGTGTAATGGTACATTTCCAGTTGGATAGAAGTTTGGAGTAGTGTTCCGTTTTTGGTCCCATATTATTTAATTTATTTGTCAATAATCTGTAACACCTGGCACTTAACCGTGTTAAACCATGATTCCCATATTTGATGAACCTGTACAAAACCTTGATCCCCATATTTGATGAACCTGCACAAAATGATGATACCATATTTGATGAACCTGCACAAATGGTACATCAAATGATTCAGGAGAAGAAGGGCCTTCTTTGGACATCATAGAAATACACAAAACATAATCATTATTAGTGATAGTAGGTTAAAAAAAACCTATACTAAAATAGAAACAAACAAACAATCTAATTTTTTGCAATTTTGCTTAAAATTTCTTCTCTAGGTTCCACAGCTGAACAATGACCCAATCTTATGTTCAACAATAGCTGAATTACAGTCATACCCCACATATATATTTTTTTGTGTTCAAAGACAGCCACCTCAATGCTTTACATATTTGTTCTCAGTGCAGTATGACTCAAGATCACTTTGGAGATCTCACACATTTGTTGATGTCATGGTGACATCACTGGGCTCCCAATCAATTTAATTTTTTAATTTTATTCAGATTTCATGTGGGCTTATTGGCACAGGTTTTAACGATGTACTGTTGCGTCCTAAGGAGACTGAACGGGTTAAGGCAGCATATCAATGTTTGCAGTTGACACAAAATTATGTAAGATGACTCAATCAGAAATGGATGTCTGCTCCCTTCAGAAGGATATGATCGGGCACTTGCATGCTTCAGCATAAAAGAATGTAAAATCATGCATTTGGGGAAGAAAAACAAGCATACTAATTACACATTGAATGGCCGCGTAATTTGCAAATCCTCTATGGAGAAGTATCTGGGAGTAGTCTTTGGCAGCTCCTGCAAAGGCAAGCAAGTTGATATCCAGTAGATTCTTGTAATGCTGGTTGATGGTGTGTTCTGGAAATCTGGTAAATAAGAACCTTTGCTCGTATGATCCCACAGGTCTGACAGCTCACTGTACTGTGACGATGTTGATATTCGCTTCAGTAAGACAATGAATTCCTGCAAGGTGTTACAGATCCGTTATGCAAGTGTTGAGCGCTTGCTGGAACGCCTCACAGATCTGCGTTTCCTCAGTATTGATTTCTTGAACACGTTCTTGCACTCATACAGAGTTTTCACTTGTGCGGATATTGTCCTCGACAAACTCATTGCTATCTACAGGAGGCCAGTCAGTGCTATTCCAGCCAGGTGGGCATCAATTTAAAAAAATACCTCTCTTGTACATTCAACAGTTTGCTGCCATGCTTTTCTTCACATTTATTCAAAACATCTTTTTTTATGCCCAGGTCCTTGGAGCTCCTCTTTGCCAGTAACCAGAACAATAAACTTCTCTATGGTGAACCACCCAAATCACCTAGGGCCACCCGCAAGTTCTCATCTCCGCCACCACTCTCCATCACCAAATCCTCTTCCCCAAGCCGCAGACGCAAATTGTCACTCAACATTCCAATTATCACTGGTGGAAAAGCGCTGGATCTTGCTGCTCTGGGATGCTCGTCTAACGGTTACTCCAGCCCTGGACCTCCACCATATAGCAAGACCACTCTGGACATCAATAAGCTCTATGTGTCTGGAAGCTTCCCCAGCAAAGTGGGAGAGGGAGAGGAACCACCAGCAGAGAAAGATGAAGAGCCTGCAGCACAAAGACAGAGTAAGTCTATCATACTAATGAAAGGGGGAGTGAGAGTTTTGATATTAAAGAATGAGTCACAGAGGATAATATAATATCGTTGGTGTGCATATGATTATTCATCATTCAAAAACTGACCAAATTTTATATTGCAGTCATTGAAGCTTCCACTCGAGTGGAATCGGATACAGAACAAACACAAAGCGATGAAGCTGAAACAGATACTTCTCCCACCCGGTCCCCAACCACTCCAATATCTCAGAGGAGCCGGAATTCTGCAGGTTACTGTCTAATGTGGTGTGGATTAATGTATCTGTAATTCTTCTGCCTTGGGAATTCAGAATATAAATTGCATCTATTCATACCAGGGGTGAGCCTAGGGATAGTAAAGACTGGATTCAGTATTACTTTGGTGCCCACCCTTAAACTAAAATACACATACTAATACCATACAACAACTTCCACATGCTGACTCTACTATAAATGCCCCCTTTCCCTAGCATTACCAACCCTAGGATCTTCCCTGACAAATTTAACACCATACCCTGATACACACACCCATGTTAACACCATACATTAACACACCTTGACACCAAATGCACATTCTCAAGCTAATACCATACACTAATACACACGCCCTTACACTGCTAAAAGAAATTATTGCGAACACCAAATAATACATTCCTGCCATATTCCTACATTCCGCCATATGTAGACACACGCTCATGCTAACACCATACACTTACATAAACACACACACACATACACTCACATATGCCAATTCCATATACTAATACACGCTAACACCACACATCCAAAACCCATCTTATTGTTATTTCCATCTATATCACTTTACTTATTTCACCCTTTATTCCGTTCTTTCATTAAAAATGTAAAAGGTTGGTTAAAATGATTTATATACACATAGTATAGTTGGATATGAGCAAATCCCAATTTATTCCCCTTTACAAATTACTTGTACCTACATTTTCCCTTACTCATAAAGAAACTACAAGACTTTATTGTATGTTCCCCTGTTTAGAGCACTATGTCTATAGGTCAACGAAGATCTTTTAATCTTGGTTACAGGTCAGTATTGTAGTCCACGAAGGCCATTACCTCGTTCAGTTTAATTCTAATATGTTCTCTTTTGATTTAATGTTATTAAGCGATTAATAATTCCTCTTTGTTGAATACTTTTTTCATCTACATTTAATCAAACCTGTGCTATTTTTCCATAATATAAATTGATGTAGATTATACCGTATATATATATATATATATATCTGTTATTATAACATACAGGTATAAATGCCATTTTTAATATTTTTCCTTGTATAGATTTCACGCTGTTTTCTTATAATAATGGCATTGTAATGACGTCCTGTCGAGAACACGATAATACACGCAGCAACCTATCTGCGGCTTCTGCCTTTGCTATCGCAACCGCTGGAGCCAACGAGGGTACCCCAACCAAGGAAACCTACAGAAGGATGTCTTTGGCCACAGCAGGTATATGGGTGTTCAACGGGGAGATGAACAAAAGGGTCGCTATGACAAAAAACAGATGGCTTCCATAACATTAGGGCATTTGCTTATTGATGTGCAGGCTCAGGTCAAGATAATGGAGAAGATGATTTAAGAGAATGCATACAGAAATCATGGGATTATGCAAGGACCGATGGAGGGAGTACGACGGAGGGAGTACGATGGGGGTTATGGTCATACAATTCTAAAACACAGGGAGGGGATTTGTGTTAAAGATGCAGTTACGTTTTTCCCAGTGGTTATCCTTAAAACAGTGTCTATCCATCAGTGTTAAGTATGTTGAGGAAAACCTATAGCTATGCCTATTTTGATGCTTTTTGCCCCTTTGCAAGTAGCTGCTGGGATGGAGGCATAGTCCAGCCTCCCATTGTTACTGAGGATATGTGACTTTTGTATGCTGCAGGATTTCCTTCTGAACAGAGGAACGGAGACAAGGAATTTGTGATCAGGAGAGCAGCGACAAACCGCGTGCTAAATGTACTTAGGCACTGGGTGTCCAAACATGCACAGGTACCCTCACAATACTCACTCTTCCACAAGCATCATGTCAGTGCCTCATCTGAAATATCCAATCCCTGTCCATATCCTCTGTCTAGCAATGATTAGACCTGATACAATTGTTTCTCCACCCTCCCTTTACCAAGAAACAACCATATCCACCCACCCTCTCCATGATTATCCATCTGTAAATAAGCCTTCACCACTACTCCACCTCCAATTACTACCTCTACCTCCAATTACTACCTCTACCTCCAATTACTACCTCTACCTCCAATTACTACCCCTACCTCCAATTACTACCCCTACCTCCAATTACTACCCCTACCTCCAATTACTACCTCTACCTCCAATTACTACCTCTACCTCCAATTACTACCTCTACCTCCAATTACTACCCCTACCTCCAATTACTACCCCTACCTCCAATTACTACCCCTACCTCCAATTGGCTTAGAACTACCTTCAGATCCCCCACTCCAAGTAGCCTTTGTGTTTTTTCGAGATATATGTACAGAATGATTTTTGACTAATGTATATTTGTTTATATGTGTGTCTGTGTGCTTTTCATAGGACTTTGAGACAAACATACAGTTGAAGACCAAAGTCATTTGTTTCCTTGAGGAGGTCATACACAACCCTGAGCTGTTAGCCCAAGAAAGGAAGGCTGCGGCCAATATTATCCGGTGAGGCACCCACAATAAGGGTACAGCGAATATCCTATAAGACACCTTCATCAGGTGTTGTGTGAACATCTAAGCAGATTAAGTGGCTACATTAGTTAATTCCCCTGCTGAGTCTCTTTTGAGTATGGGGGGAAGACATCCAAACAAGTATGAAAGAAATTCTTCTTAAAGTTATCACTGCAATGTATTTTTCTTTAAAAACAAATGTCTTCTACAGTTTATGCATAACCAGTCTTTTCGGTACTTGAGGGTTTAAAGAGGGGGTGAAATAGGAGGATAGGAAAGGTGGAAGGGGTGAGTATTACTTTAGAAGAAAAGAGAATAGTCCTAGAAAAGGAGGGAGTAAGGTTTTTGGGAGCTAGGCATTAAAAGAGTAGATAAGAAGAAACTTTTGACGAGAAAGTGTGAAAGTAAGGCTTTAGATGAGAAGGATGGGTAAAGCTTTAGATGAGAAGGATGGGTAAGGCTTTAGCAAAGAAAAGTACAAAACGTTAAAAGAAATTTGTGTTACAAAAGAAGAGCAGGATGAAGAATAGAGAGCAGAAAAAAGAAAGAAATATGTTTAAAGGGGTTATATTTTAGCAAACAATATGAGAGTGGAGGAGGAAACCTGGATTCAAATGGCTTACAATTGTATTTTTGATTTTTGAGATGTAGCTCAGCTTGTGTTATTGTGTAATGACGACATGCCATCAACATACTAACAAAAAGCTATACAGATTGATACAAGATTTTCATGAACTTGTTTCTGTCTCTAGCACTTTGACTCAGGAGGACCCTGGAGATAGCCAAGTTACTCTGGAGGAAATTGAACATATGGTAAGTCAGCAAAAAACACGTTAACCAGGGTGGTAAATACTGGTGACTGAATATTATATATATTATTATATATATATCACACAAGTGACATGATAATGCTTTTTCAGTGTGTATCATTGTATTGGTTCCAGAAAAGGTAAACGTTTTAGGGGACCGGTGCTGAATCTCTGGGGTCTTGAAAGCATATGCGATTCTACATGTTACTTTATGTACATGTTACTTCATGTTACTCATCACAGACGTGATCTTCAGAATAAGCTACAGACTGAAACACATAAGGAATACATCTGTGTGGTAGATTCATTTGTCACATTGGTATTAATGTGCAGGTCTTGGGTAGTCCTGTGGATCCTTTTGAGTCTCTGTCTGCTTTGGAAGTTGCTGAACAGCTCACCTTACTGGATCACCTGATCTTCAAAAAGATTCCATATGAGTGAGTTACAAACTCCACTTCACACATACTCTCCCAGTATGGTTACTCATCCAGCATCTACACCCAGAAAGCACCCATATCAGTACTAGAGAATCCACATTTTCACCCCCATCCTCCATAACCTGTATATTCACATTACACTTCCCGTTTTACAAATAATGATTCCTTATCCCTTTTACCACAGAGAATTTTTTGGCCAGGGTTGGATGAAAATGGAAAAGTATGAGCGAACTCCGTATATAATGAACACCAGCAAACACTTTAATCATGTGAGTTTCACGTTTACAAAATCATTACTCGTGGAAGTAAGGGAAACTCCGTATTCCGTGGCTTGACATTGTGAAATGAATATTTTATTTTTGCAGAGAATAATCCCATTAAAGTCATCCTGATTGTTTTTGTTTTCTCCGGGTCAGTAAAGCCAACTGTATTTGCTCCACTGTCCTTGCCTTGCAGAAAAACAAGTAGTGCTTTACCTTCTTTCATACAGAAGTTATTGAATTTAGCACAGAGGAAATGTAACTCCATTGACACCCTGAATATTATCCTTTCAGCATTCTGTTTACTTTTTCATTGTATGCAGAAGCATTCGTTTTGCTGAGCGTTTTATAATAGGGCAGAGATAGGTTGGGAAACACTTGCGTTTTGGGATAAAAAATGACTTTTTCACATCATTGGGATACAAAAAGTTGTACCAATAAAGGTAACTCTACCATTCCATTTGGCAATGTATTGTAGATGAGTAATCTGATTGCTACTGAAATTCTGCGTAGTGAAGACCCAGTAACTCGCGGGAATACCATTGAAAAGTGGGTGGCTGTGGCCGATATTTGTCGATGTCTTCACAATTACAACGCAGTTCTGGAAATCACATCTTCGTTGAACCGCAGTGCTATCTACCGGCTCAAGAGGACCTGGATTAAAGTGTCAAAACAGGTACTAGCCACTAGACACGTGTTGCTCTCTGTCTCCGGAATAGCGCTTACAGTATACATTTACATTATTAAGTAGAACTAGTTATCTTTGTGAATTGTACGTTGTATCATTTAATATGTTTATTAAACGTATTAAGTGGAATTATGAAAATAATTATTTTTTAACTAGATTATAGGAATGTCATCAGCCCAATAATAAAAGCTGTGTAGATGACTGATCCTCCTTAAATACAATGGTGCTGACATTCCAGTAAGCAACCTTCATGGATCATATTTCATTGAGAAGGCAAGATCCCAGTGCTAATGCCTCCATCTGGTGGTAACTTGGGATTCTAGATTCTAGTCACTAGTCGTCAACATAGAATTAGCTCAGTTTCACATAGCAAAGAAAAACTCTGCCTTGTTTTACGCTACTGGAAGTTTCATCCATTGCCATTTACTGTTTGGCACCTTGAATATCATCTAAGAGCCTCCTTTAATGTTAACTCTGTTAGCATTTTCATTCCATACAGAGCTGTTAAGTAAATCAAATTCATTGTTAAAGGTATTTGCGGTGCTCCTTATAAACCTTACAAGTATGTACCCATTAATAAGAATTTGTACCTAGGCAGAACATCAGCTTTGAATGCGAGGTACAAATCGTTGTAGACTAATAGATGGGATAACATGTACACCTCTCCATTCAGTTTCTCTCCCTTGCGCCATACAAGAATACCCTTTGCATAGCTTTGTCTTTGCATCATTTACCCTTCTGTGCACCTGTTTGCAGTAATTAAACATCTTGTAATTTTGTCACAGACTAAGACTCTCATTGACCGCCTTCAGAAGTTAGTGTCCTCAGAAGGCCGCTTTAAGAACCTTAGAGAAGCCCTAAAGAAGTAAGTTCAATGGCAGCATGATTATATTTACCTAATTCAGAGTGTTATGACTAACTGTTCCTCTGCAGGAGAATGAATATGTTATAATGTACATAACATTCTATATCATCAAATATACATTTTTGGAGATCATACATGAACCATTGTGCATGTGTTTGCTAGGCCACTGGGTGGTGAGGCAAAATGCATAGTGATGTTAATCATGAATATGTTCAGAATGCTGAAATATGTTTTCCAAAGTATTTTTCGCGTGATTGTATAGCTTTCAGAAAAGTAAGGCTAGGCTGACCTGCAGGACAAGGGACAATTGCCCCTGGTCCAAGTTCTTTACGCAAGGCCAGTCCAACATGGTCAGGCTCACTATGGGAAGCAGAGTTGGTGCGTGTGTGAATGTCTGTGTGTATGCATACATGGAGCAGGAGCCAGGGGAGGTCACTTGGTTTTATTTGTTTCCCAGCAAGGAATCTAACATGTAATATAAACAGATATGGCATACATGAGGTTTTAGATATAGAAGATATAGCAAAATATAGATCCCTTTCCAAAAAGGAAAATTCAGACACACAGGTGCAGAAATGGGATTCATTGTCCAGCTAGCGATATCACTATTTTGCAGCTGTTTTATTTCACTGCTTTATTCAGTGTTTTTTTTTTACCTTCTCAGCTGCGACCCTCCCTGTGTTCCATATCTGGGAATGTACCTGACTGATCTGGCATGTATTGAGGAGGGGACCCCTAATTACACTGAGGATGGTCTTGTCAATTTCTCCAAGATGAGGATGGTGAGATATTCATAGATACAAAAGTAAAATATTACAGGAAAAGGATGAGAAAATATTTAGCTCTCCTCTTTGAATTTCTGTAATGTTCAGCAGCTTGAAGTAGTTGTCTCTTTATTTTGGGTCCAATGAACTTGGACTCTCAGTTGAGGGTCTGTGGGTTCTGTAATGATCACACTGGTAACTGTACTGGAATCTAATAATAACAAATACCAGTTGACACCAAATATAAAATACAGCTTGCTTTTCCCAAAAAAACCTTAAAATTATTTAATGTACAAAGATAATAAATATATTATATACCGGTAATAATATTTTTTTTTCTTGCTTTTGGGCAATTCAGATATTTTTACTGCTGTTTATGTTTGTCTTGGTTTTAGATATCACATATTATACGGGAGATTCGTCAGTTCCAACAAACATCGTACAAGATTGAGCACCAGCCTAAGGTATTTTCACCCATTGTTTTTTAAAATAAAGCATTAGGCCCACTGTTTGAAGACTGAGAGCATATCTGGCCTCCAGACAGACTACAAGCGTCTTGAAAAGGGAGGTCCAATGGAAAATGGCATGTAGTAAACAGTAATTGTGTGTAGAATTGTAGAAAATGAGTTTGTTTTTTTAAAAATAGACATGATAAATAGCTTATTTTTTTATCATTTAACAAAATGCAAAGTGAGTGATCAGAAGGAAAATCTAAATCAAATTAATATTTGGTGTCACCAAACTTTGCCTTTTAAAACGGCATCAATTCTTCTGGGTACACTTGCACAAAGTCAGGAATTTTGTAGGCATGTAGATAGATGTACTTATTAAACAATTATACCCAACCAGGTGCTTATGACCAACGTATAATGTAAGTTGAAACACAATCATTAACAAAGTAGAAACAGTTGTGTAGGAGGAATAAACCTGGGTGAGGAACAGTTCCACAATGTGAGGTTGCTGAAGACAATTTAATCTTAAATGTCATACATCATGGGAAGACTGAGCACAGCAACAAGACACAAGGTAGATATGAAAGTTAGAAAGACCTCATCAACAAGGTCTTTCCCAGGTAGAAATTTGACGTTAGAGGTTTCCATATGTTCTGTCCAAGAAACGGGCATGAGGACCATTCTTAGTTTACAGTATTTCTTCACATCTGCACAACAATGTATGTATGTATGTGTATATATATATGTATATATATATATATATATATACACACTGTACACAACTGATTAATAGCAAATAGACAATTTTTTTAATAATTAAAAACAAAATAGCAGTCTGCAGTTCAGTTGAGGTTTTTTATTCTTTCACAAAATGTCAACCTAATTATAAAATCATTTACAGCATGTTATGACTGATATCACGTTTGTACAGGTAACACAGTATCTCCTAGATTCCTCAGCAGTGTTGGACGAAGAAGGTCTTTATGAAGCTTCCCTCCGTCTGGAACCCAAACTCCCTACCTGAAGGTTTTGTGCAAATCCCCTGCCTGTATTATATTGTACAGACCCCCCATGCCTCTCGTCAGACCCCACTGTGCAGGGGTCACCAAGCAGGGGCAGAGATGTCTGTGTCTCCATCCATCCCAATAATCCAACTGAGGCAATTGCCACAGTAGCCCAAACCCAAGTTTGCCCCCAAAGACACCCACAAAAAGAGGACCAGGGTGGAGATTGAGATAACCCTCAAAAGGAGCACTGTCCTACAGCCCAATAGACTGTGAAGGGTGAGGGCAGGATCAATCTGCTACAGCTGCCTCCTATTGACTGGAAACTTGAGGAGATCAGAGCATTGTGTCCATGTGTGGCAGCTCACCACCAGACCAGCAACCACCTTGTGCTAACAACCTCCATCATCAGCCATGCTTGAATGGAGTGGTTAACAAAGCAGTTCTCTCAAAGAAATATTTTAATGGCAAACCTTAATACAGAAGGAGCAGAGGATGAAACAAAGATTAATTAAGAACGATGGATATGATTTTACAAACTGCTTAGGAGTGGAAGGTGTGATATCAATTAAATGGACCAGAGCTCTAAATAATATTATCACAGTCCCATAAAGAGATCAGAATGGGTGGGACTCTGCCTCTGTCTGGCAAAGCATATGTCTCTTTCAAATAGCACTAGCTCAGATTCTGCTCCAGCTATGTCACATTAATCCAGAACAATTGGTAGTTTTGTGATCATGGCTGCGAGAGCAAAATAAATGCACAAGGGATTCAGGGAAGAGTTCTCACAGCCTCCGGCTGAGCAGGTCCAGTAGATGCTGTAAAGAATAAGAGTTCATGCAACTGGTTTGTGGGAAGGGTGCATTGTTTATGTGGTATGGATCTAGTTTATCATGGAACTCTAGTTTGAAATGTTAAGGGAATCCACACCACCATTGAATAAATGTATGATCAGTTAGCACAGCATTAGGTATGTTGTATATCCTATCATCAACCGTAAGGATCATGGAGTTTGCAGTTTAGTAGCATTTGGACAGCAGGCTGCATATCACTGTTTAAAGGGTAGGTGGTCAGCTGCTTATTTTCTAGGCACCTGGCGGTCGGCTTGGCAATGATCTCAGTTTGATTGCTGGTTAATGGTCAGTTGGACATATTTCTAGTGGACGATGACTGGTTGTTGACAGGTCAGGTGGCAGGTTGAGACGGAAAATTGCAACACTTTGGTTTCTTGATTTTTTTTTTTGTACAATTCAGTGTTTCCTAATTACCTCTCACTAAATAAATCTTTTATCTCAGGGTTACCACCAACCAAGCCTGCTTATTGACGCCATTTTGTTCACGGTGGATATATCCAGCATAGTTAAAAGCATCAACCCTTGTCTCTCCCAAAGGTGCAATAACTGGTTGTTATGCAATGCTTATTGTATTGAGTGCTGCAGGCATAGAACTGCACTGTATATACCAATGAATTAAATATGGAGCTTTTCAAGATGTATCGACAAAATTAATATCCTGACCTATTTGTAGCAAGTGTGTGAGTGGGGAAAGGTCTTGGATCTGGTCGGGACCAATAACTATGGCTTCCTCTATGGTGTGTGCTCCTTCACTTTAAGACATCATGCATGGCATGGAAGAATACTTTTTTTCCCCCCCTTAATCAATAATTTATTTTTCATATTTTTAACACTTTTGAATTAACTGATATTTTTTAATTACATCAGTAAGAAAGAAAGAGTACAGATATACAGAACTAGATACAAGAACTTGAGTTCAACCCTGACAATTTGATTTAAGTTTGAAGCCCTGTTTATTATTTATTTTCAAAGTGAGTTTACTGGGGTGTTGTTAATCCTACAATTTCAAACAGTAAACTGTGTGTTTGTGTTAATGCTTACTTTATGACTGAACAGTGTGCATGTGACTGGTTTATGGATGAACAAAGTGTTGGCCCTCAGAAAATGTAAAATCCTGGTTTACATTTATATTACCTGAGAATTGTAAAAAGAACACTGACCCGGCACTTGACCCGCATATTTTCTCGTAGTGTGTTCAGATTTGTTTTAAAAATATATATATTTCTACACTAATATCTTTTCAAATTCAGTTAAGCACTTCATTGTCTTTGTTTAACATGAAACCGCATTATTGAGGATTAAAATAAACTGTTGAAGTCTGATCCTGTTTGATATAGGAATGAGAATGAAAGACAGGGTACTGTCCTACCTGTGAATTCTTTTCATTACAAAGTCAATGGAGGCTCACAAAAAGACCACCCTACCTTTTTTATTTTTTTACTTGAGTGGGCAGTTTCTACCAAAGGAAGCCTCCGCTCCACCTGCATGAACAATTGTTATTTATAAACCCAGGCGATGAATCCTTCATTCATGGTAAAAACATGGCAGTAAGTCCCTTGGCAAAAGTATCCATACTAAATGCTCTAACATCCAAATCAGTGCTCAAGAGAAATTCTATTACATAAGTTATGGTGGGTAAAAGGTGATGGAAACCCTTCCACTTAAATTTTAAGGGGTAGTAGAAGTATTATTAAACACTCATCTACACACACCAGACAAGCCAGAAGGCTTGTTTTTCCCTCAGAAATCTCATGGTGCTTTCACAACCACAAGGGATTCTGGGTAGGCACATGCAAACAAGGTTAACAATTATCACCTTTGCCTCTATATCCACTTGATACATGGATTCCTAAAAAGTAATTGCCCGCTGTACAAGACAGCCTTTAAACAAGACTCAGGGAGAGGTACAATAGCCAGATCACCACTCATGGACAGCTGTGGATATAGAGGCAAATGTGATAATTGTTAACCTTGTTTGCATGTGCCTACCCAGAATCCCTTGTGGTTGTGAAAGAACCATGAGATTTCTGAGGGAAAAACAAGCCTTCTGGCTTGTCTGGTGTGTGTAGATGAGTGTTTAATAATACTTCTACTACCACAAGAGAAATTCTAACAGAATACATGTGAGGGACTGTTTAATAGAAGAGAGAGGGAATGTGATAGAAGCATTTAAATAAAGAAAGGATGTTACAAAGTACAAGAAGAAATTATTTTTTTAAGGAGGATGAATGTTAGGCAATAGTCTAAATCCAGAGGGTCAGCAGCCAATGTAATGTAAGGACGTTTACAGCCTTCTGGATATCCTTAATATAAGACAAGACCAAGGATCTAGTACGGCATAAATAATAGGTTGTAAAGAACACAGTAAAAAAGAGTGATGGATGTACGTGGTGCCCAAAGATTTTTAGAGTTTACAAAATGTTTCCATATTTTTTTGAACGTTGACTGTTTATTGGTAATTCGGATCCTTCTTTTTCATTTGCACGGAAACAGAATACTGAAGTATACATTATGTAAACAAACAAGATCTCGTATATCAAGGTTTAAAGACAAGGTTGCTTCTTACGCTTTAAAAATAACAATTAAATGATGGTCTTGCAATATTTCTGAAAACAACTCAGTGAATCAGGGCGTGAGAAGATACTATACTCTAGGTGGTTTCCGGCAGCTGGAATAGTATACTGGAGCGTGTTTCCGATAGCTTTTAGATGGAACATGCTTCAGCATAGTGATCAATGTGTCAGGACAGCTGGAACACACTACAACCAAAATATTCTGCACGCCAGTGCTGTCTAAACACACGTTTAGCGTTTGCACATGCTCCAGAACACTGTTCCCGGCTGAAGCACACTTTAGTGATCTGGCTGCATCACAAGTGCAGTGTTTTCTGGCTGCCACAGGTGGTTTTCAGGCTGCAGGGTTGGCTGGAATAAGCCGAGGACACACGGTTCCAAAAGCCGGAACGGCTAGAACATGCTTCACGCACCCGAACACATGTAAACAGGAACATACTTCAGATATCATGGTAAGGTGTAATGATTCATTGTTCGTTGGTTGGTGTCATTCATTTTAACGCGGTCAGAAAAAGAAAAAAAGTAAATTTTACCCAATGTCACCCATCTCTGCAGCATTAGTGTTTTCAAACGCTATATATGATATATTATAAATCCTAGACATACTGACCTGCAAAAGTTTTATAACTAAGCCGCCCTCCTAACTTGCATGTCCCTACAGCAACCTGTCTGTCAGACCTCTTTTCCCAGACGTACTAAAACAAATGACAAAGCGGAACGCCCATATAGACTATTCTAAAAAGTCATTTTTAAATAAAAGCATAGGACATATCATTTAGATCTTTGGCCGGTATAGTCTATGGGCATTCCATTTTGTCATTCGTTTTAGTACGTCCCCTTTTCGCTGCTGTCTGGAATTGATCCGGTACGGTCGAGTTTTTTTTCTGAAAACTGAGACAGTTTCTATATTATATATTATCATTAACTATGGAAAAAGCTGTACAGAAAATACAATTATTATGGTCCTCGGGCCTTGACCAGATAAAAGGTATCTGAGGTTCGTTGGAGCTGACCTTCCACGACAGAGAGGGGATTTCTGGAAAGGGAACAGCACGGTATTTTATCAAACGGAACCGTTTGCGAACCAGCTATATCACTAATAATACTTCTACCGTGGCGCTCATGCAGGGACTAAGCGAATGACGTAATTTATGCGCGCCGTCTCCCTGCTGCGTTACTAGGGGCGTGGTCGAGCACGTCTCCGCTTGTACACGGTCAACCAATGAGATTTCGATCAAGGAATCGGCGATTCGGCGCGAACAGACAGCGAGAACATTACAGAAACAGTGAAATCGCAGCTACCGACCCTGGGATGTGACAGGGACGAATAAAACCGCAGGTATAATAACGAACCGGGCTTACTACCGGCTCGCACACCATATTCCCGAAGTCCATTTCCCGTTCTCCCCGTCTTTACGTGTTTTATACGTGTAAAAGCTTAATTCCTCAATTCTATAGCGACGGTAAAAGAAAACAAAAGGTGAAAGACGGTATTTTACCGTCCAGGCCTCTTTGTAATACATTTGCACGTGCCAAATTGGGAATGTATTGCTCGTGTCAAACTTCCGTTTTGTGTCAAGTCACATTGTTATGTTACATGCTACTTGTTATGTCCTGTCCACACATTGTACAGCGCTACGGAATTTGATGGCGCTATATAAAACAATAAATAATACTAAAGAGCCAATGTATATTACTTCACTGATAATCTAGATTGGAATTTAAACATGGTACTTTTCATGGCATTTATTTAGCCTCTCATCGTTTTTGACAAGTTTCCCCTTCAGGTCTGAATGACATCTTATTAGACTAGGAAGTAGTAATTGGGATGGAATTATTTTTATTATTATTGTTAGATGAAAGAAAAATTATGGGGGGCTTAAGTAGTATAAAATAAGCAATATAATGCATTTTATGTGTAGTGGAACAGATATAATGTATATAATATATATAATATATTTATTTCAGAGTATGGCTGCTCTTCCTCTGAACAACCTCCAGAAACAACTGGAACTGTTCACCGCAAAGGGTACCTGCAGCAAGCTCTCTCTTCAGAAGCCAAAACCAAGGTGAGTGCATAAACTTTACAACTCTAAGCGCTCTTATTCCTAAGTGCCCCGATGGGAAAAAAATGCAGAACGTGCTAATGCCACCATCCAAATGACTATACTTGCTTTTTGGCAATGTAGAAGTATCATGCTACGCATGTTTTTGTGTTGTCCCGCATACTACTAATTAGGTCGCAAAAGCCGGGCTACGATGGTGTTATGTGACGATGAAATTATCGACGTAAGATAGTTCTTGGGTTTGCAGCTCTTTTGGCAAAGCATGCTTATATTCGAATGTATTGTCCCTGTTCCTTTTAGTATGTAAATATTGAAAGTGAGAGCAGGTGAGCAAACATGTACCCCTGGGCATATGAGCCATTCATTAATTCTACTACACCCTACATGGAAACAAATTCATTTCTAGGAATACCTGATGTTTTGTTAGCTGTGTATATAGTATAATTTGTTTTTTAATTTGGCAAAGCCCTCCCTTGTTACTGTTACTTCAGATGCAATTCAAACTGCACATCAGTAATTCAAGAAAGAGAATGTAACACTATTCCCACAAGCGCTCGTACTGAAGTATTTCAGCGCACTTCATAATTATACAAGTTATGGGATTTCTGTGTTTAGGTTGGTAGTTCTGCAGCAACAGGTAGCCCTGTGTCTTCTGTCGACGTTGATTTATAGCTCTTTCTATTTTTCTTACAGTGTTTTTACATTTAAAAAGAAAACCTCACCAGATGGATTGTCATCACCTGCACTGGTTCAGATAAAGCATCATGTCCCTCTAAAGGAAAAGAATGTGTATACGGCTGACAGCATAATTTCATCGCAAAGCATATCCACCTCCCAAAAGCCTAAAGAAAATGCTAAAATTAATGCATTTTTCAACCCCATCTGCACCAAACCACCAGAGCCTTCAAAGCAACTCCTACCTCAGAAAAACATTCAAGGAAGTACTTCACAAAGCACGAGTGTCCAACAAGCAGCACAGGTTTCTGAGATAATAGACTGCAATTCCTCTTTTACCTCCACACAAAACCTGGATGATTGGGATGATCTCGATGATTTTGACACATCTGTGTCTCCCAAGAGTCAAATGCTGAGCAAAACTCGAAAGTTGACATCTCCTAAAAGCCTGAGCCTACGGGGATTGCCCAGTGCAAAAAGGCTCTCTGCCAGGCTTTCTTCTACAAGTGATACAGGGGTTCCTGAAGCACCACTTATTCTACCTGATCAGAAACTGGAAATTCCAAAACCAGTTAACGTGGCAAGGGATGACAACAAATTATTGGGTCTGTTCTGATGGTTATTTATTAACAAGAATGTAAATTTGTTTTAGTACCTTTTTTGTTGTGCAAATGTGATAATATTGGTCCAAGTGCTGTGCTAAAGTTTAGTACCATTGTGATGCCTACAAGCCGGTAAAGTAGTATACACTAGTAATTAGACAAAAAATATCCTATTAAGGATTTTCCTCTCATCCAGAACACATGCACACAAGACTGACAAGTGTTGGGTTATATATAAAAAGGGATTCTGGTGCAAAGATTGAAAAATTGGCTTATGAAAACTACAGTATATTACATTGGTCTTTGTAATAGGAGTGCTTGGTGGCTTTTTATACCTCATAGTTCCTTTACATTCCTCCCAAACGTTGCTCTTTTGTCAATCTTTTTTAAAGACTGCACTTGTATCTAGGGATTGTGTAGTAGTTTGCTGGCACATCTTTGTAAGCTGACTTCCATTCCTTCTGGATCTATAACACAGCGTTTGTGTTTTTAAATGCCATTTCAAAATATACATTCATCTAACTTAAATATAAAGATATTTCCTAAAATATTTTTTCTGAACCAGGAGAAATAAGTAATAAGTTTGTCAATTTATTCTTGAAATTTTCTTGTTTATTTAGCTGTAATTTGTATCTTTTTCAGGTGATATAGAGGAAGCCACTCACAATTTGAGAGACGATTCTGACTGTATCTCAGATACGCTGGCTCAAGAGTTGGTAGATAATGACTGTGATGCGGATTTTGTTCCACCGTCCCCAACAAACAGTTCTGTTTCCTCTCCCTCACTGATTAGAAGCATTTGGTGAGCAGCTCTATTCCATGTACAGATCTAGTGTTATCCCAAGACACTGTATGAACTTGTAAATCGCTACATTTTAGTGGCTATATTGTAATATTGTATTTCCATGTATGCGTTTCAAGAAAACCTAACGCCCATAACCTTGCTTAAATAAATAATTTTGCCAAAATAGTCTGGCATTTCTTGTCTATTTCGAATCGCAGATTATGCCATTGCCTTTAGGTGACCAATTGTGTTTCTCTCCATTAGTTCCCTAAAGAAGCAGTCATTGTCTTCCGACATTGATACTAGTCTACCTGCACGTGTACCAGAACCACTAACGGAAAAGGGTTCTTCAAAGGGTAAGATACAGATCTTGGATGCGTGCGTGACCGTAAAGTAGCCCACATAAAAGTGCTGGTCTTTAAAATATAAAGTGTTGCAGCCATGTATGAAATCCAGTGCAGAAAACAAGTAACAAGTCCTACAATTGCTTGCAATCTATGTTTTATTATCCAATTAGATTGTTTTGCAGCTAAATATTGATGTTTCAGGAAAAATTTGTGGCTGAACTTTGATTTTCTTTAACTGTGGTAGATTATAGAAAAAAAAATACTTATTGTCGTTTGCTTAATTGATTCCTACAAAATAAAGTTTTGGGTTTTTTTGTCATCTGAAAACTAGATTTTATTTATCTGGTATTTTATTTTATTAATCGCAAACAAATTACGCAGCACTGTACAATTTAGCTGGGGCAGTAAACACATAGATAACAAATATACATTAATACATCCTGATACATCAGGAGTTGAGAACACTGCGGTTAAGCTTGACGTCAAGCCTTATGGTATTTTATACAATGTCCCTAACAGGAATGGTCAGTTGACTTTAACAAGTTATTCCCACCAACAAATCTTATAGTTGCGTTTTTCATATGTGTATGAATTTAAGAGTGTAGAGCGTATACTTCCTATATGTCAGATAAAGATACTTCTTACTGCGTCTTTTCATTCAGTTGGACGGAACATACCACCTGGACTTTGGGCCGTGATGTTAGAGATATGTGACTTAGTTGACAAGATCCCTCTGTCAGAGCTGAAGACATTGTCCTACGGAATGGATCTCCAGAAGAAAAGGGATATACGGTATGTATTGTCCAAGGAGGGTGATATACATAGATGCAGACCAATACATTCACGGTGCATTCACTTTTGGGGGCCACTCGAAGCTGCACAAGAAATGGAACGCCATGATATGATGTCCTAGCCTGTTGCTCCTTGTCTTAAAGCATGCAGCGCCTTTTAATAAAGTCTATTGAGGCTCTGTTGACCCGGCAGACCCTCTATACTGTAAATAGGCTGGTTGGCAAACATCTTCTTTGTGACCAGCTCATTGTGTAGCCCGACACAGAAGGGCTTTGTTTTGTACTAAGGTTAATGCTGGCCTTGGAAAGCATAAGTCATTGGTGCAGACACTTACTATGTCTCAGTTACAAACACTTGTGTGTTGCTTTAACAGACTGTATGTGCTCTTTCAGGAAACATCTCATGTCAGATGAATCTGTTTTCCATTCTTCTGCTGATGAGGAATCTGTGTTCACTTTATGTCCGCATTCATCATCCCCAAAGAACAGGGTGCCTGAAGGGACGCCTGTGTTGCCAAACATTAACATGGGCAGCTCATCAAGGGGTGATTTAGGACAAAAGTTTAGATTCAACTCAACAAATCGGCTATCGGATACGACGTGCCAAATGAAGAGTGTAACCTCTTCTTCCTTCCAAGGTGTAGATGTTGCAACTGGAGAGTGTGATCTTAGTATTAGTGGGTTCAACACCCCGCACACTGAAAAAACAGTCACCACAAGCACCTGTGCAAGGCCCGCCACTCATTCTACAGACTCTGTGGACAACAGTGACCTTGACTTTGATATTGATAATTTTGATATTGATGACTTTGATGATGTGCAGGGCATTGAAAGTTCAGTGCCGCCTCCTGCTGCCCATGCCCCTCCATCACAGTACCTACCAGTAAAGGAGGCTCAAGCTTATACAAAAGAGAACACTACATTGTTTAAACCATCTGGACCAACTGGCATTTCTGGGTTATCAGGTGAGTTTCCGGTAAGGTGTATTAGTATTTCCTCATGTATGTTGAATAGCTCTGGCCTCATAATGTGAAGGGTAGGTGCCAGGTCTGCTGTTTCTGAAGTATATAAAAAGTCGATCAAGAATGATTGCAAGCGAACCTAAATCTATTCCATGACTATGCTTACATTTACCATATTCTGGAAAGAACAACTTAGAGAACATTATTAACTTTTATTGTTTTATCAAATACAAAGGAGGCAACATTTGAACCAAGAGTCTTCATGATAGACAGCTGAACATGAGACAGGTTGTCATCTGTTGCCCCCAATAAATAGATATTAACATTTTATAAAATTATCCTTCCATGCTAAAATGCAAATAATTGCACTGTAATGTAACCTGTAAAAGTACCCCTTTTACAAACTCGTTCTTACCTTTGTCATTAGACTCTCTGCTACAGATGCAAGTGGAGAACCCGGCTCATGAACGTTTTAGGGGCTTCAACTTTCCCCATTCCAAGGAAATGATGAAAATTTTCCACAAAAAATTTGGCCTGCATCGTTTCCGTACAAACCAATTAGAGGCCATTAATGCATCGCTGTGTGGCGAGGATTCCTTCATTCTCATGCCAACAGGTAAGTCATCACAACCCTTCCTGCTTTTTTTATTTTTGTTATTACACAACAAAAAATGTAATTAAAAATGTTTTATAGGTCAAACAAAAAGCCATATTTTTCAAATTCAGTTCCCCTCCAATTTCATTTTGTTAAACCACTAGTTGGCATCCTGCATGGGTTGTGTGATTTAGTCACTTTCTCTTTTTTTATCTTGTATTTTCATGTGTGCGGTCCATATTTAATCAGCTGGGGGGGGTTGAATATTGAGATATGATATGGAAATTGAATCCAGTACACAAAGATCTTAAAATATCTGCAAGTAGTACAGGCATGTCTTGTCAACGAATAGCTTATGTGTACTATTGCAGGCAGGCTGAATGAAAAGGTGGTTCTTGTCTGATGTATTAAACAGCCATGATAAAATTGTTTTTTGTCAACGAATAGGCACTTTATTTTTCTTTATCATCCCACTAATGCATTTCAAATGGACAACCTTTTTAGAAATAATAAAACCACTGAATGTTTACAAAGTAGCAGCATATGGAGATGAAGTTTAGAGACCTCATTAGATTGAGATTATTGGCTCTGAATTGGTGGTATCTAGTGTTTTATACACTGCGCTGCTTTCTTTCCAGGTGGAGGGAAGAGTCTTTGTTATCAGCTACCAGGCTGTGTATCCCCTGGAGTTACCATTGTGATCTCTCCCCTTCGGTCACTGATCGTGGACCAGGTCCAGAAGTTAACCTCCCTAGATGTAAGTGCTTTAAAATCAAACTAGGTATAGGCCTGGAGGCATTGATTGCATTACTATATAAGCACAGTGTGTATTTCCTAAATAAGTCCCGGATACATCATTTGTAATGGAACTTAAACTCTAAGTTTGCTTAGAGAATATATGGTGAACTTCACAGAAGCAATAAGGGTTTATTTTTCTTCTGCAGATTCCTGCTACATATCTTACCGGAGATAAGACGGATGCAGAAGCGGCTAGCATTTACCTGCAGCTCTCAAAGAAAGACCCCATTATAAAACTCCTGTATGTTACCCCTGAGAAGGTAAATAACCAGTGTACTTACTGCATGAATAACCTGGGGGTTTATGCATATAGATTAGGGCTGCAACTAACGATTATTTTAATGCGAATTTTTTTTATTTAAAATAATGTAATAAAAAAACTTAAAATTTACACTTTCATCTCTTTATCACAATAGCATTTTCTCTATTCACCTCTCTTATTTTACTGACATAATAATAAAAGCTACAAGAACCCAACAGTGTTTCTCAAACTAGGTTTTAATACAAAGTTATTAGTAAATATTAATTTGTATGTTAAATATTTTTCATATTTAATGAAAACTATGAGAAAAAAGCCTTGTTTATATTTTTTATTTACCAAACTGCCCCCAGTTATGCCCATCTCACCCCCAGCTTGCCACTCTGCCCCCAGATATGCCTTATTCTCCTTGTATGCCAGTGATATGCAACTCAGCCCCCTGATATACCTTATGCCCCCCTGATATGCCTAATATCGATATGCCTTATAACTTCCAATATGCCGCTCGCCCCCATTTATGTCTTATACCTCCCTATATGCCACTGTGCACCCTGATATACCACTCGGCCCCCCATAAATGCCCTACACCACCCTGAAATTCATTATACTCCCTGATTCACCACTCTGCCTCCCCCAGATATGCCTCCCTGAAATTCATTACACACCCATACACCACTCTGCTACCCTGAAATTCATTATACCCTCCATGCACCACTCTGACTCCTCCCCGGCTCCTATGCACCACTCTGCCTCCTCCCCCCTCCTATACACCCCTCTGCCTCTCTCCCGACTCCCTGGTGTTTTGTGAATCTCCGTTGATGACAGGCACTTTCACTGGAGCTTCATAGAAGCCCCAGCGGAAGTGAAGGGGAGTAACGGAGGCTGTCTTTGCGCATCGCGGAGACGCCCACCATCTGACAGAGAGGATGATCCTCTGCAAGAGACCTCAATTCTCTGTGCACATTGTGCAGACCCCCACCGGCTGACAGACAGCCTCCGTTACTCCCCTTCACTTCTCCAGTGGAAGTGGAGGGGAGAGGCGGAAGTTGTCTGTGCGCATCGCACGGACACCCACCGGCTGACAGTGAGGGGAATCCGGGTCCCCTGCAGCGTTGCGGGGGATCTGGATTCTAGTATTATAATCCAATCTCTGTTTGAGGTCGGATTATATAAAGAGAGGGAAAAAAGCCTCTTTTTATAATCGATAAAAATTGATTCGACTAATCGATAGTGAAAATCGTTGTCAATGATTTTCATTATCGACTATTATGTATTATTATCGATTAGTTGTTGCAGGCCTAATATAGATGTCGTACTTCAATAAAGGGTTGTTTCCATTGTGTGTCCCAAGGATAGCCAGCAGCCAGACCTCTGTGACCTTCGCCATATGAGCTTCTAAAAAAAACCCAAAAAAACTGGTAACATGCAGAACTTTTAACAAATGTCAGTGAAGAGTTTTATACCACAGGTTATCCCTGGGAATATTGCAACTGTGTCTTTACAGGAGGTCTGAACAGCATTAATTAACTTGGTGGTAGACATGAAAATATCAAAATTCATGCATTTTGTAGCTGAATGTTTGTTAAAGTTTTTGTGTTGATTGAAAAACTACATTGAAATGTTACGGTTTTCCATAAATGGTAAACTGGGGACAGACAGAATAATATAATGCCCCTATCCCTGTACCTCTCGTTTGGGGTTGTCATTATCCGAAGCTGCTTCCAATCTGTGGGTTTGCAGGGCCCATTAAAGCAATATTGTGTTTGTGTTTGTAGGTATGTGCAAGCACAAGACTTATGTCTTCCATGCAAAACTTATATGAACGTAAGCTGCTAGCACGTTTTGTCATAGACGAGGCTCATTGTGTTAGTCAGGTAAGTTATCTTAACGTACACATTCTTGGTTACTTCTTAGTTGTTTTTGTGCATGATGTTAATAGATCCTGTCTCGCTCCAGTGGGGGCACGATTTCCGGCCGGACTACAAACGCCTCAATATGCTGCGACAGAAATTTCCCGCTTTGCCGATGATGGCCCTCACAGCCACTGCAAATCCTCGCGTGCAGAAGGACGTTCTGAACCAGCTAAAAATGACCAAACCCCAGATGTACGTGTGATACCTTTTCTGGGGGAAATGGGTCTTTACAGTGAAGCCTGTGCAGTTTAATATGTAGGATGTAAAACCAATGTATTTCGTTCTGATGATTATGATAAAAATAAAACACATTGCATCTATACTACAGATACCTCTTTAAACATCTCCGTTTACATCTGTGTCTCTAGATTATTTTTTATATTTTCTGTATCTTGTAGATTTACCATGAGCTTTAATAGGGAGAATCTGAAGTATGAAGTCCTACCCAAAAAACCCAAGAAGGTGGCCCTGGACTGTGTGGAGTGGATCAAGAAATTCCACCCTCGTAAGTAACCTTGCTGTGTCTTAAATCACCAATGGCCTGACATGTTGAAGCATCTGCATTTATATATCCCTGCTACCATATCAATGCAAAACATGGTGAATAAGGATCAGTTCATTTTAAGGAAATCAGCTCTATAGTATCTTTTCAGGGGGAGTTGAAAATGTTAGGTAGAACTTGCTGTCCACACTCGCATATCTCCTGCTTCTTTTACTATGTAATTGTATTTGTTTATTTAGGGATATAATCTGAACAGAAAAGTTCAATTAACTCTTCTAGGTTAGAACAAGCGGGTCTTATAACTAAAGGATATAATGCCTAGGAATGAATGACAAGAGGGCTCTGCTAAACCAATCTCTCTACATAGATATTTTAGTATTTACTTTGCTGATCTCTTTAATGGTTTGGTGGTGTTGATGTATGTGTGTAGAATACTGGAGGATAATGTATTGAAATGTATGTTTCTAGATGACTCCGGTATAATTTACTGCTTGTCGCGAAAGGAGTGTGATACTATGGCTGACACTCTGCAGAAAGAAGGCCTGGCGGCTCTGGCGTATCATGCTGGTCTCAGTGACTCCAACAGGGATTATGTGCAGCATAAATGGATTAATCAGGATGACTGTCAGGTATGAAACGGGAATTTGAAGGGATGGGAGGTTGTTGGTGCACATCCAGCCAGGGTGAGAAATAATGGAGCAGTAACACTCAGTTCTTTTATCCCTCACCCCTGGCATGCAGGACCTTCAGGTGTACATTATGAATATATGCTGTACATGCTCCTATGTATTCTATTGAGCAGGGTCAGGTTTTTTTTCTTCTTGTAAATAGCATTAAAAAGGATGTTTACAGCTGTATTCCTAGTGTAACATGTAACACACAGTATTTATTTGGAGTATATATTTTGTGTATAAACTTCAGCTTATTTTTGTACCATTGCCCTCTCAATAATCAAAACAAATCATTGTGTTCTTCTACCGAAGGTTTTTGTTTACTAATGTTAAAGGGAATGCATACCCTAAACATAGCTGAGGCTATTGGGGAATGTAGACACTAACCTCATTTAAACTGAGTCCGTCTTACCTTTTGGTTCTGTAACTACTATTTGATGGGGCCTGTTTGCCCATTGTACAGCAATACAAAATATGAATCAATGAGTGCAATATAAATCAATGAATAATAATGTTCAGCAGCTTCACAGAGTTTGATCCGGGTGTTTATAAGTGCATTCTTGCTGTCTTTTGTCGTATTTACCTAAATAGAGCCACTGGAAGCAAAATGTGTGCATTTATTATTATTTTTTATATAGCGCCAACAATTTACGCAGCGCTTAATACAATACATAAATTCAAGGGGTATGACAAGACGAGAATTGACAGACTAAGACAAACTGATATCAGAGCTTAATGCTGTCTATACATTAGTTTACTGACTGGTTTACAACTCGTTAATGACTGATCGTATTAACCACCAGCAATCATAATCTCACAATGTGTCCTGTGAATTTTATTCTAATTAAAATACATTTTCATTGTGTGTATTTCTAATATAGTAGCAAAGCATTGACAAACTGTGGCTAAAAATAAAACTACTTCCTGCGAGCATTTAGGATTTTCCCTGCTGTGATAACTTCTCGGTATGTATCTTCCATAGGTCATCTGTGCCACTATCGCATTTGGAATGGGCATTGATAAGCCAGATGTGCGATATGTAATTCACGCCTCGTTACCAAAATCTGTGGAAGGATATTACCAGGAGTCTGGAAGAGCTGGTAGGGATGGAGAAACATCCCACTGCCTGCTGTTTTACAGCTACCATGATGTGACAAGGATTCGCCGTCTGATACAGAGTAAGGCACTGTGGCGGATGTATCCTATCTTATATAAAGTTACATTTATACTTAGGAGATTGTAACTGGAAATAACACTGGTTGTGTGGTCCTTTTGCCAGTGGAGAAGGATGGGAACAGCCAAACAAAACAGACCCACTTTAACAACCTGTTCAGCATGGTGCATTACTGTGAGAATGTACAGGAATGTCGCAGGATTCAGCTTCTGGCTTACTTTGGAGAAACGGACTTCAACTCAAATTTCTGTAAGGAGCGCCCTCAAGTGGCTTGTGACAACTGTTGCAGGGCAAAGGTAAGACTCGCTACTTTGTCATTTTAATATTTTGTTGGTTTGGGTTTTTTCCATGTGTTTTTAATAATCCATACTTTGTCATTAAAATATGTTCGCAAAACATTTCCTTCATCTCCAGATTTATTTATTTTGCATGTGTGGTGTGTAAATAGCCTTTTTAGACTTTCTAGAGCCACCCCAAAAATGCATGTTTCCCAGAATCCTCTTGTGTAAGTATAGGATGACTAGACAATGATTGATCCTCTAAGGCTCACTAATATTGAAATATTTAATGTGGTGTGCATTCCCGGACCTGGAACCATAGATTTTGGAAACCAAAGATCCAAAACACATTTACCTGCCATATCTAAATGTAAACATCTTAAATGTCCATATTGTCCTTTTCGCTTATTGTCTTGTTACAGTGATGTTTGGGGGATTGTATGTTTTAATATACTGACATGCTTCCATCTCTGCCATTTCCAGGATTACAAACCACGAGATGTGACAGATGATGTGAAAAATATCATCAGGTTCGTTCAGAGTCACTGCTCTGCGGGACAGAGCAGGGGAAGGAATAACTCAAACCGCTTGACTCTTAACATGATGGTGGATATATTTCTGGGTAAGCAGTGTGACACATTGCTAGCGATAAAACCCAAATCCAACGAAAGTATAAAACACTTTGTAGAGGGGCTGCGGTACACTGGGTGTAATAATATAAACCAAGCCACAGTAGTAGAAACATGCACAGATGTCTGGCACTGCTAACCAACATCTTAGGGCAACTGCTGGCAAAAACAAGGAAAGTGATACAAAAAGGAACTAAAAGATAAATGGTGTCCAATAAAGCAATCCAAAATCTGTAGTCCCCAAAGCCCTATAGAAAGCCCCCAGGCTCCATGTAGTGAGATACCAGGGGAAGCATTAGCTGTTAGCTAAATTCAGTCTTCTAATTCTAAATTGCTAAATTGAAACAATTCTGATAAAGCACTGTATTGTACCAGCAGTTAACCCCTTGTTGCCATCATAAAAAGACAGCTTGTCCCTTCACTGCAATGAAGATCGAGAGATTGCTCCTGGCTGTAAAATAGGAGTTATTTTTCCAAACAGTGATGCAGCAGAATAGTCACAAACATTGATGTTCTTGTTTCTTCATTCCAGGAAGTAAATCTGCAAAGGTGCAGACAGGAATATTTGGCAAAGGATCTGCCTATTCACGGCATAATGCTGAACGGTTGTTCCGAAAGCTGGTCTTGGATAGAATCTTGGATGAAGAGCTTTATATTACTGTAAATGACCAAGCAGTGGCATACGTGCGACTAGGGGAGCGAGCTCTGAATGTACTGAATGGATTCAGTAAGGTGTGTTCTGCATGTTAATTTGTGTGCTTAATGAAATTGACATGTAATATTGTACATTCTGGTCAATCTTTCATGAATCTAGAATTAACCTGTGTTCCATCTTTAACTAGGAACATGGGCTAGACTTTGTTGTGGTGTGTTGCAGCACAGCTTGTGAACTTCCCGTAGAGGTTTGGTGCTTAACCTAGATTATAAATTCGTAATGTTTTTTAATGTACTGATAGGTGGAGTTCCAGGACACAGAAAATGCCAGCAGCCTAAGGAAACAGAAGTCAGCTGTTGTGGCCAACACTTCCCAGAGGGAAGAAATGGTGAAGAAATGCCAGGCAGAGTTGACAGAGCTCTGCAAACGTTTGGGCAAGATATTTGGCGTCCATTACTTTAACATCTTCAACACGGCTACAATAAGGAGGATCGCAGGTGAATGTTTTGTTAAGCATATTAATCAGTTTTATGTGGAAGCCAGAATTTTGCTCCAGCTACCATGCGTTATGACATTTGTTCCAGACTGATATCCTTTTTTCCAGTCTTTCACATACACCAACCTTTTGTATTATCTTGAATGTTTAGCTTTGTGTTATTCGGGTCAAACAAACAATAACTAGTCTGACATTGAGTTTTCTTTACCATACCTCCTTTAAAGTATTAAACAAAAAAACTGTATAGATCACATTTATCCATATGAACTCTCCTGCAAAATATCAACTGATCAGGGTCTTACACACTTAATGGTTGCTTCTGAGTCTGTCTTTGAACTGTCCACTGGTGGCAGATATCGCTTTATCTTTGTTATTGCTAATTTATATATTTTTTTACGGCAAGGACACCTATTATCTTGGTTTTGTGTTCCAGAGACCCTGTCTCCTGAGCCTGATGTCTTACTGCAGATCGATGGAGTCACAGAAGATAAACTGGAGAAATATGGAGCTGAACTCATAGATGTTTTGCAGAAATACTCTGAATGGACACTTCCAGGTGTGGCACATAGTCTTGTATGCTACCCATGTACATTTGTTTCCTAGTTTTGCTATAGAGTAGGAAGAGCTTTCATTAGTCTGTTGCTTCACGGCTTAAAACTGAACACTCAGAATTCATGAATGTCCACTTGTAGGACCAGAAAGACTGCAGAGTTTGATTACATGTAAGGTTAATTTTTGCCAGGTAAAATACTTAATGCAGTCCTAGGAGACCTGTTGTGCTTGCGTTTTATTTTTTGGAGGCTTGCTGGAGAACATGTAGCTGTACAATAGCGAGGTGATGGATGAATGACGATTGTATTTTTCTATTGAGTGTCGTTTTCGTATTTCCATTTAAACGCATTGGTGTCTTACAGTTGAAGATATTTCACTGAAGTCAACAAACAGTACATCAAGAATGCACCAAAGTGAGGAGGATGATGAGGAAAGAAGTGAAACATCCTCGTATTTCAGCTCTAAAGGAACAAAAAGGAAAAATGCCTCCTTTGTCAGGAAGTCAAAGAAAAGAAAGACCGGAGGAGAGGGTCAGCAGTCCCGTCCCAGGAGGTAGATCAAACCCATTTGCTTGCTCCAGATTGTCTTCAGCTAAATGATAATGGTGCAAAGTATTCTTATCACCATGGCAATCGGTAAAATAGCTTCTGGGAAAGTAGAGTTTTGATTGCCATGGTGATAAGACCACTAGAATGACCCATTGTACATACATATACACGTTTAATGACGGGAAGAATATTTATTCTAAAGGATTTTGTTTTTGTTTACGTTCTGCTTGTAGCAATGCATCATACAACAGAAGCAATTCATATACCTCCAAAACATCCAGTGGATCTAACAGTGGATCACGGCCAGGAGCTGCAAAGAGACCCGGGTTCATGGCACCACCAATGCCACAGAATAACCGCCGCTTCTTAAAGCCGTCCTATTCGCTCCTTTGACTCTGGATATATTTGTGGAATGTCCTATTTTTTTGCTTTTTGTACTAAATATTGTTAAAATATTATTTTTTTTTTATAAAAGAGAACTTATAAATAAATCTTTAACTTGTTAGGAAAAATAGTATTGTCTTGTGCCTTGTTTAGCAGTTAATGTGTAATCACTGCCTCAGTCGGAGAGCAAGTAAAGAAAATGCTATTGCACCAAGAAAGGGCACTTGTGTCTCCCAAATCGTTGCTTTTTGTTAACATTTAACTAATACACGTATATACACATAACTAAGAAAAATGACGTGGTTTGGGCAAATGCCTCAGATGCAGATATGCCTCTCAAATTTGGATTTTAAGGTTCACTAGGTATTAAAATTAAGGGGAACTCTCACCATTTGTATTGCTAGTATCAGATTAAATATATATGTGCTGCATATTAACCATTTGTATGTACTCTAGTTCTGTTATCTTAAGCAACCAGTCATTTTATCATACTGCATTATCATGCTATCATATTTTAATCACTTATCTAGTCTATTATTATTCATTGTTTTACGTAGCACCATCATATTCCATAGCGCTGTACAATGGATAGACAGGACATGACAACTAGTATATAACATAACAATTTGACTTACATAAACAACAGGTGAGGAGGGCCCTGCTCAAAGGAGCTTATGATCTAGACTAATGAAAGTCTATGGAGGAACAAACTTCATTGGCATTACCATAGACAGTCTCACAACCGACAATAATGGCAGCTTCTAGGAAAGGTGAGCTAAAGGTATACGGGACGGCGTTAATGTATAATGTTCTAAGCGTCCTTAACGAAGTGGGTTTTGAGGGATTTATTTTGAGGGACCGAAGGCAGGGGAAGTTCACTTGAGGACAGGAGACCTTGCTGGGCTCTCCCATGGCTCCCCCTGCTGACTGATATCCATTTTTTATATATATATATATATATCAAACAAACCCTGGACCTGAAGGGCTTAAAACATTTATTTTTGAGAGCCACATGTATGCATCTTCACCATTCACACATACAGCAGCTCATTAGAACTGTACCCGCCCGAGCAATGTTTTTAAGATCTCCAAGATATGTTGTGTTATCAGTTTAAGGGCCCTAAGCAAAAAAAAATTAGCTTCACAGACTAGCAATTCTTTTAGTTAAAGGAGATCTAAGGAATGCAATACATTATCACCAAAATGCACTGTACGTGACGCTTGGTCACTTCATTCTGTCCGCTACATAGACATTAATATAGGCTCTATGCAGCAGCACATTTATATTTGAATATTGTCATTATACATGTTCCCATGGAACAGCTTAGTTTTTAATAAAACAGATTACGTGCCCCCCCTGAGATCAGGTGGCGAGACCAGCTGAGATGCCGCAGTGATCATTTAGAGGCTGGCCGCGCACATCCAGCCCTTGGCTGCACTTGTGGCATCAGGTGGCTGCTGGACTTAAAGCGCCAGGTCTGCCACATCATTGCCGCTCCAGTCATTCCCTAAAGAATAAGTAAACATTGATTTGAAAAGGAGATGCTTAGTTGCCCTGTGAACAGGGATCATGGAGACCAGCAGGGTTTTTTTTAAGTAAGGTGCACTCAGTCCAATAACACTTTTCACTATGATAGGTTTGCATCTGACCCAAGAGAAGCAGCATCGTAATGTTAGCACCCTACCCTGGTAGATGCCATCAACCTGTGTAATAAAGAGGAATACTTATTTTTAAACCATTTTCTTACCTCTAAACGACAGCTTAGTTTTATTACGTGATACATTTTCCAGGACCACATCTTACGTTTATTTTAAGTTTTAAATGTGCTGAGCTTTATAGCTCTTAAATAGGGCTGTGCCCTGTAATCTGTATAATACATTCAATAATTTAGAGGGTTTTTTTGCTTCATGAGGAGGCGATCCTGTACCACAATCTGCCCCTGAACTACGGTTCTCGAGGTCAGAGAGGTTCATAGAAATTGTAGTTGTGCCCCTAGTAAGCATGTCTGAGCCTGAAGTAGTAAAGTGAGGGCAGAGTGGCTCCTCCTTCCGCCTTCCAGTTACCAAACATTCTCTGACGTCACATCCGCCTCGCGTCTCATGGTTATGCAAGTAGTGCCGGCGGGAAATATTCGGATAGCTAGGAAGGAGTTGTCACAGGGGGAGTTCTGCGTATTCCATATCCTTATCCCGGCACCGTGCTGGGGGGGAAGGAGACATTGTGACTGAGTGTGAGTGAAGACTGTACCCTAGAAATAAAGATGGGCACGGGAAAAAAGACAGCTCAAGAAGTGCAGGTAAGAGGCACAAGTGTTACACAACGCTGAACACTTCACCTCACTCAGCTCTCTGGGTTATATAATATTATTGTGTTTATTTATAGGCCAGGTAACCGAATGCCGTATTTTTTCTGTTATGTTTTATAATGTGTGGTGCTCTCTTCTTTTTCTTTTAGTAAATAAAATATATTGTTTTGAGTTTTTTTTTTTTTTAGTGTAACATTCTAACAATGTTCTGCAGACACCGTTCCGTCTGTTATTCCTGAAATTATGTGTTTATATCTGCAGATTTCTAACCTTTTAATTCATTGATATATTGTGCACATTAGATTTTTCTCGCTCTTATTATGTAAGAGTTGTAAGAAATATTATGCAATGTGATAAGATGTCGTGTGTAGTGTTTTGTATATTCAGGATTCGCATTGTTTTAATGCTGGTTTATTCCATACTTGATGTTGGTTTGTTAACAGGAAACAACACCCGTTAGCAGCAGGGTCTCTGCGGGCAAAACCCGCCGCGCTTCACTTCAAAACCGTGCGATATCTCCCCCTAAAAGGCAGCATGGGAAACGGAAACATGAGCAGGATTTAGATGACCAAGAGAAAGGTACACCGAGGAAGAAAGCTTACATCGCAGGAGAGACCAGCTTGGTACGAAAGCATCCTATTGTCATGCTGTCACGGGTGACTCACGTGACCACTGAACACGCCGAGGATACAGATGATGAAGCCCCAGGCAATCAGGTGAATGGTCCATGGCCACCACATGTCAAACTTCTTTGGCGGAACTCTGCCGCTTCCAGTCTGAAATAATGATAAAGTAGATCGCACAGCTATGTTTTACTGTATAAAGTAATTTAGAATCCTACGACTATTTCTGGTTTACACAAAAAAAATCTGGTAAAACTAAAGTGTCACGTTTCCCATTTTCATCAACCACATATTTATTGTTTTTTATCTTTAAAGGAGCAGTCGGACCTCTCTCCGTATGAACTTGAAAGGTTAAACAACATAAAAGAAAATGCAAAATTTCTGCAGTCCTTGAAATTGCTGGAGGTTTGTTTTTCTATACATTGCTACTTTTTATGTGTGCGTGCTATTGAAATGTATAGTATAGGATTTTAGGAACTGACGGCTACATCTTAAATGTAAAGTATAAAACTATTTTGTGGTTAATTATTACGGATGCGGGGCACATGCACACGTTTTTTCCTTTGCATTGCAGAATAAGTTCAAAAAAGGTCATTTATTAAAATGTAATGTTTTAAGAAACTTATTTTCCCTGTTAACAATTTCCACACACATTGCTTTGTTAAAAAATGACAAATGCTTTTTCAATTTTAACCATGCATTGCAACTGATTAAAAATGGTTGCTTTTTTTTTAGTGCGCTAAAGGTCTAACTTCTGTGAAAAATCAAAATAAAACCAGTGGAACTAAAAGGTATGCATTGCTGTTGATTTTGTTCCTACCCACAGTTACAATAAGTCATAGTGAATTAACCATCCTGTTTTTGTTTACCTTCACATAAGCATCTTTCTCACCCGGTCTGTGTGTTGAAAAGGACCTATACAGGGATGATGTGATTCTGTATTTCAAATGAAATAATACTGTTCTGCCAATGGTGTTAGAGGTAGCTATGTAGCCCTGTTCCAAAAGATGTAGTCAGAGAATATCTAGAAGATATCCTTCCTTGTGACCAGAATATACCAGTTGTCATTAGGCGTTGTGATAAAGCTTATAAAATTATCTTTACTTTTCTCGTCAAACCATATGTAAATAATTTTATTTTTCAGGGTAAAACCTTTAAAGACAGAGGAAGTTACAGCAAGACGCCGTTCCACCAGACTGCAGAGAATTACTCCAGATGTAGTCCCTGTTCCTCCTAACCCTGAACCAATTGAAGAAAATGTAGGTGATAGTGGTCTGCTGGCCCTGGGAGTAACATATACAGCATGGGCTTTGTCACGTTCTCTAGAGGGCTCTGTAACACATGCAATGTAGGTGATAGAAAAGTACGAGGTATATTTTATAATTACTATTTGTAGAGTAAAATGAAACTAACTTTGAGATTTTTTTTGTTACCTTACACTCTATTAGTGGTGATGGTAACAGAAGGTAAGGTAGCTACATGAACAAGGATGATTGAATGTCAGCGGAGGTCGGATGGTCACATTTGTTTTTCGTTTTGGGGGAGGGTGCGGGTGTACAAGTAAGATTTGTCTTGCTTGTATACCATGTCTGTTCTGCAATCTTAGATGTTTTTCTTGTTCCCCCAATGCCAAGAAAATTAAACCTCCAGGTCCACTGGACATGATTGCCATCTATGATCAGGATGACCAGAGCACATTAAACAGCTTCCTGAAGACATGGGAGTCAATCAGCAAGGTTATTATATGTCAAATGTCTAAACAACAATTTACTTTTCATTTTCTATGACCTTAAGTTACAAGGTTGTTTTTTCTGCTGTTCCAAACAGGAGGAGATGCATTGCTCCACAAAACCATCATCCGTGGATCTTAAAAGGTAAGGTTTTGGTGTTTTATAGTTTTACGGTCTTTTTTTGTGTAAATGTCTATTTTTGGACAGCAATGCTTCCTCCTTTGTACTTCCATGGTTATACAATGTCAAATACCTGTCCTTTTAGATATGTGGCCAATTTAAAGCGAATGACCCTGCAAAAAGAGACTGTGGCAAAGGTGGTTCGCAACCGAATTTTTTCCGTGGCCGTTCATCCATCAGAAAGCCACACTCTTGTTGCAGCTGGAGATAAAGGGGGGCAAGTTGGACTGTGGGACGTGGTATGTGTTCTTTGTTCTATGTAAATTGTAAATTAAAAAAAAGTAACGGTGGTGGATTTATTTCTCATCTACACATGATGAATATATGAATAGATATCTATAGATGTTGGAAATGTCTTTTTCAGTAGATATGTTTATCATGTTTGCACCTGAACACCGCATGTATGTTGCAAATTCTTAAACCTAGTATTTGCTATTATAGGCCAGTATGTTTTCTGCATTTCGTTACAGGATTGTGCATCACCTAATGACAATGTTCATACATTTAACCCTCATGCATGGCCTGTGAGCTCCATGTATTTCTCCCCTGTTAACCCCGCACACCTGTTATCACTCAGTTACGATGGTACAGTACGCTGTGGAGATGTGTGTCATTCAGTCTTTGATGAGGTAAGTTTATTTGCCTTTTAATAAGAATAGTGTCTGCCTCTCTGAAGCCATATCATGCTCTGTGAGACCAGCCTCTACAATTACCTCACTTTTCCTAAATGGAAACTGTTTACTTCCATTGGATTCGTCTCCGCTCACATAAATATCTATAAATCCAATTTAATGGCATGTGGAGAAGAGCCCTACATGTGAGCTGCTGTTCTGTATGCATCGACATCTATGATGATCTAGCCCCGTGCTATACACCATAGTTTATTTAGAAGTAGGTTTTCTGAAGATTTCTTTTAAAGGTATGTATGTTCCAGCCCTTGGCAAATTGCAGTGACATCCCAACTCGTTCAGTCTCTTACAAATGTCATAAACATAACCTGACTAAACCCTCAAATAGACCACATGAATTATACACTCATCACATCTTGTTTTGTCTGTTGTATTCACATATGGTGCGAATTCACACGAATATTGTACCCTACAATCCATTTTTACGGTTTATGATGTGGAACATTTTGCAGTTGGGGTAGTGTATATGGTTTTGTTTGCTTTTTTTTTTTTTTTTTTACAAACAATACTGCAAGAAATGTAGTTTATGAAAGCCATGCATAATACACCTTATGTCTAACAGATATATAAACAGATTATTGCAGATGACAATTCACCCAAGTTGATCCAATTTTGTTAGGCTTTGTAGCTCTCAAGTTTGTTTGCTATCATATGACTGTGGAAAAAGAGAGGGTGCATTGGATTAAGACTGACCCCTTGCAACCACATCAGACAAATACCTGTAATGTATTCTGAACCAGTAATATGTCAGCCTCAACTGTACTCTTTACTTTGATCCCTATTGAATACGGGTGCCACATGCCTGCTGAAAGCGTCTCCTGTTTAAAGTTGTTTTAATCCATTTTTCTAGGTTTTCCGTGATGAGGATGATAGGTTCTCCTCATTTGATTTCCTGACGGCCGATGCCTCTGTCCTTATAGTCGGTTACTGGGATGCATATTTATCAATTGTGGATCGTAGGACACCAGGAACATCCTATGAGCAGCAAGTATCCCTGGGAATGAAAAGTGTTCGCACTGTGAACATGCACCCTTTAAACAGAGACCTCTGTGTTGTTGCTGGAGCTAGGTAAGAATATAGTCTGTCAGATTCTTACCAGGACTAACAATCTATTCTATATCTCTTGGTCTATAGTGCAATACTTGCTTGCAGTTTAGTTGCATTGGTGCAAATAGTGAGCAGAAGTGTGTATGCTGCTGGTGTATTCTAACCATCTATCATGGGTGGGGGGAAGCATTGTGCGAGTTGCCAAATAACACACTTGGTACTGGTCTATAGTGTTTTTAAATTTAAGTCTTTTACATTTTTTTTAACACGGGGCACTGTTAAAACCTGTAGTATAAATGTTTTGAGCTTGTTATAACTACATTTTTATGCATGTTTTGACGGCTGTGCCCAGTAGGATAGTGCTGTAAATCACGTTGCCTGCAGCACAGTTGCATCGCCTTAACTAATACATTTGAGAAAGACCTGTGTGTCGAAACGTTGCCTGTGTGAAATAAACTCACCTTATCACTTGAGTGCTGAGCCTTTACTTCTTTATTTTGGATTCATTGAGGGACTTGGTGGTACCCTGGCTCGTGCACCATTTCACTGCTGAGTGCTGCATTCCAACCTTTCTTTTTGTGTATGGCGTTACTGAGGCTTAAAAAGATCCAGTGCATTGCGGTTAGTCAGCCTACTGTACTTGAGGGGACAAGACCCTGTTCATCATCCCAGTGGAGTGCAGAAAGAAAACTGGATCAGAATATATCCTTATATATGTGTTTCTTTGTGTGAATAATATGTAACCACGTTCTTTAAGGTAGTGCTTGGAAAACATGGGTTTTGTTAACAGGCATTTAGGATTCATAATCCTAAATATATATCATATATCAGATATATATATCTATATCGTAATCGTATTTTTAATGTATATACATGCACGCACCTACCTGGAAGCTGTAACATGAAGCGATTATACTGCGTGTATTAGTATGCTGAGAATGTTCCTGTTCGCTGACCATGCAACATTTCCGTTCAATGCTCTTTGTACAATTAGTGTCTTTCTGTTGCGGTGTGACAAGGATATTCCTGCTCGGTATTTAATCTCTTGTGACATATTTTTAATGTTTTGATGCAGTGACGTTTGTATTTATGATGTCCGAAAACTCCAGCAGAAGATCCAGCCTGTCCTGTCACTAACCGGCCACACAAGAAGCGTGGCCTCTGCATACTTCTCTCCTGGGACTGGTAACCGGATTCTCACTACATGTGCTGATGATCAAATCCGGTAATTACAAGTGCTTTAGAAATGCAGACGAAACGTGCACAAAACACATCTTCTACAGCAAACTGTTACTGTGCTTCACATTCATGAACTTTTGTGGTTGCTTGTTTATTGGGTTGTTCTCCAGTGTATGCTATGGGATGTAAATATATATATTTTTTTTTTTAAGGGTGTATGACAGCAGCAACTTGAGTACCAAGGCTCCGCTCCTCACCTCAATCAGGTAAATGTCCAATGAGTGGTTAATATTAGACTTGTGCATTCGTATTTGGACGAACATGAAAACGAACACGAAGGGTGCGTTTTAGTTGTTCAGCCTGAATACCGAAGAAAGAAACATGGTGGCAACACGAAGACGTAGACACATAACACAAAGAATCTTCGTCTACTAAACTCCCTGGTCCCTTCCCCATCTAGCCTACCTTATCTACGCAGCATTGCAGGGGTTAACCTGGAGCAGAAATCCGCAGGTTTGCCGTGGGTTGATGCTAGAGGAGGCCTCTGCCGGTGACCAATAGAGTCGCTCGTACAGACCTTTGGCTCCACTGGTCTACACGCTCCAAGAGTTAAAGGTCCGTACGAGCGACTCTATTTTGGTCGCCAGCAGGGGCCTCCTCTGGCGACCGATAGAGTTGCTCGTACGGACCCTTAAAATATTGGCGCCAAAGCTGTACACGAATATTTGTCACAAACTGTTACCCCAACTCCAATGAGACTCTTAATATCAAACAATTGCTCTGATTTACAATAATGCTAAGGGTAGTTCAGTAAATTGATTTATTTAACCTAAAAGCAGTGAATGGTACCTTTTTTTAAATACAGCAAAATTATATTGCATGGAAGGCAGACAAATGGGACTGTGATTAGTAAATACTGGCTCCGTATGTTCTATTGCAGGCTCCTTTTTGTCAGGTAATTTTGTCAAGCTCTGCATTAACATTGGTGTATTTAACATGTACTGTTTGCCAAAACTCCATCTGGTAAATATTGCTTGGATTTCCAAGCTGGTACAGATCAAGGTTAACTCGTTTTCTCCTTTTGTAGGCACAATAATAACACTGGCCGTTGGCTGTCTCGCTTTCGGGCTATTTGGGACCCCAAGCTGGAGAGCTGCTTTGTTACTGGCAGCATGGCGAGGCCCCGGGAGATAGAGGTTTACCATGAAAGTGGGACTCTTCTGCATTCCTTCCGGGACTCCGAACACCTTGGCTCTGTCTGCTCTATTAATGCCATGCATCCCACTAGGAACGTGCTCGTGGGAGGTAACAGCAGCGGGAGGCTACACGTTTTTCTTGATTGATGGAGTCAGACCAAGAGCAGAACGTATTCTTTCATGTAACAGAAGTGCTGGTGCCATAGCAGCTCTAAAGCACATGCGCCAATATGCATCCCATGAAAGGACCACAAAGTTGCATTATTCATTTTAGGCATCCTCATAAACCCGTGTGAATGTCTTTAAAGCGACTGATCAATGGACGCTGTGTACCCAGATATAATAATCAAGCAGCGGTTCGGTTACATACTCCAAGGTACAGCTATACAGCCTGTTACAGATATAAAATGGTGCTTAAACGGATCTACGAGCCAACGTTATTTTAAATGTATTGTTTGTTAATAGGTATTGTACACCTTTAATTGTTTTACATGTTGTATTTAAGATGGGCATAATCAAGTCTAATAAAATCTTGTTATGGTCCACATCTGTTCTAAAGTGAAATCCTTTTTTACTCTTTTACTATCTCGGATGAGTTGAGGTTACACGTTGTTAGTAAGTTGCTGTGATGTGAGCTTCATGTACCAGAAATTTGGAGGGACATGTAGTCTACCAACTGCGTTCCCCTCCCCCATCTGGATTGTATTTCCCATAAGAGAGTCGGCATGTTCTGTAAATTGGGAGCTGAAGGTTTTATTTTCTGTTTCCCAAAACATGAAAACAAGTCAGTTTCAGTCATGATATGTTTTATTAAAAATATTGTCCAAAGCAAGGACTACTCTGCATGTCATTCATCCACCCTCCATCGCTGGTGCTGTGGAAAACATGACTCTAAGTTGGCACACAGACATGTCATTTCTCTTTTGTATGAGACCGAAGAGATTCACAGTTGCAAGTTAGTTTCCTCTGTAAATACATCATGCGGTCTTGTGGCTCATGCGTGACCGCAGCATGTAAGCATGTAACGGGAAACATCTGGGGACACGCAGGACAGCAGTGGGATGTGCCTAATAAGGCCAATTTTATAATGTTTCATATGGATACAAAGCAACTCAGCACCAGAATGAATCGGATATTTGTAGATTAATTCCTAGAAAGGAAACTGCATAGAAGGATTTTTTACACGCAATGATTATGAATACATAACTCCTTATCAGACTGACTCACATCCAATAACCGTCTTCTCTGCCTGTAGACAATAATCTTGGGCTGCTGGCATTAATCTCGGCGAAACGTTTGCCAAACGCGCACACAGCAGGATTATATTATGAGGATTTGCCAGCAGTATTTACAGCCAGTACTACTCTATACTGATCAGGAAGGACACGGACACAACATGCGCCGACCATGAAATGCTGAGTGCGTACCAGTATAACATTTCTTTTTCTGTCTGTGTGGCTTTATTTCCTAATCGTTTAAAGGCCTCGTAACTTCTGGGAATAAGGGTGCATATTCCGATCATTGTGCTATAGCCATCCAACCCCCGATAATTCTACGCACTGCTTTGCCAGATGTTATCCAATTAACATGTGGGTTTAACAAGTCGCTGAAACATTTGAAAGGTTTTGCATAGTCCAGCACAGCATGTGGAAAGCAGGGTTCCCATCGCCTACACCCCTAAAAAAACAGGCACAGTAACCCCTGCAGAATTCGCAAGATTGCGGAACGGCTGAATTAGATGACATGCTAGATGAAACGGCGAATGCCCTCAACACTCAATAGGGTCAGCGGGTGTGAAGGTTGCTCTCGGGTACATTTTTCTCATGGCATACTTGCCACAAAGCTGCTACGCGACTCTTCGTCACTCGGGCATTTTGTTCATTTATTTACATGACACGCCAACAAAAATTCTAAAAAGCAATTAAAAAAACTAAATGTATTATTAATAACAAAATAATACTATTTTCTTAAAATATAACCTTGAAACAGTCTCTGCAATAGAAAAGTAAGGTAATATGTCTGGAGGCAAAGTTGTTCCCATAAATATATATACAGTATATATATGGGAAAAGGGCAGGTCCATTATAGATGAAAAAACGCCAAGGCATGGCCTGCAGCTACCGAGTACAAAGTAACAGAAAACAGCCAGAAACATTGTACGCTACAAACGCTCACAGCACGGTAAACAGACGTTGGAGGCATAATTCTCAACATATGTATTTATAGCATGATAATGTTCAGATATCAGAGACGAGATACCCAGGCAGCGGGTATAATACTGAATACTTCAGGCATAGCGGCTCCGTTCACCCCTTTCAGTACCCAGAAGACAGGGATGGCAAGTCGCCAGACACCCATGTCTCCAAAGACGCTGGGAATACATGCACATAGCTCTTACCCTCCTGCGCTCACAACACGTGTCCCCCAACGTCACGCCAACCGAGATAGCTTGGGGGATACATCTCCCTGGTAGGTGGGCATTAACCATTAGGATAGTTTGTACCCTAAAGACTACGGCTTTTTGTCCTATGTTCGATTGCACTTTTTAAGAGGACCCTCACAAACTATATATTGGTCTTATTTTCAAGGATATTGAAATATTTTGATTTATCAGATATTAAAAATATAGCAGTGTTAAGTTGACACAATGCTTGATTAACGTTATACTCAGTTTCCTTTACCCGTCTACCTAACATTAAAAACACTGAAAGAAAATGTATAAAATAAAAAAAAGGAATTAAAAACATTAAACAAAATCAGTAATGTGAACAAAAGGCGAACAACAGAAACTGCTCGGAACAAAAAGTTACTGGATGGTTTTTGTTGTTGTTAATTGAGAAATGTTTTGCTATGTGGGGACAGAGAGGGGCTTATTCACTAAAGGGAGAGCTGCGCTTTTAACGCTCTCACCTGGCTATCGAATGGCCAACTCGAGCAAGGAATGGTTGAGCTGGGCCTGTGTAAAGCGGAGTTCAATGAGTAAAGGAAGGTCAATTGACTATACATTATACAGGGCCAGCTAGGCTCTTCATGCCGCAGAAGCTTGCTGGGGTTCATGTGTGTGTATATATATATTATATATTATATATATATAATGTAAAAGGGTAAAGCCGTATTAGTCCAGTAGACACAATGTCAAAAAATAGAGTATTGCAGAGTATGCGGTAATACCTTTTTTATTGGACTAACATAATATTTAAAAGACAAGCTTTCGAGAGTTATCCTCCCTTCATCAGGTCCGAAGCAATACTAATCAACATGATAGAGGTTACAACTTAAAACAAGTGATGGTATTAGAGAAGGGGGGGTAAGTGGGGTGTCGTAAATAATAGGTCTGGAGGTGAGAAATGCAGAGAGGTAGAGAGATAACCCAGGGACAGAACAAATAAACTAAGGGAAACCAATAACCACAGTAAAACATCAAAGATAATAACAGCAATTAGACATTGGATGACTAGATGAAGTTCATATGAAGTTGTGGTAGTGTGTAAGGAAACCAGAATCCACATTAAGTCCCTCTGTGTGAAATGATGTCCTACCGGGGTGCAATATTTTTCTTCCTCATGGTTTTTGATGGAGCTTCATTCATTCAGGTTCGGTGCAGGTTCATTCTAAGGTGCAGCTTAAGCCCAGTTTCTCCAATGTAGCACCCTTTGTCACATGCAGAACATTGTATCATGTACACCACGTTTGCCGATGTACATGAGTAAGAATCTTTGATGATGTATGTTTTGTTGTTGTGACTGGCTGTGTTACTGTCACATATATGTTGGCAAAGTTTGCAGCGGGATTTGTTGCATGGTACAGTGCCATTCTGTGTATGCTCCTGTTCCTGGGCCAGTTTGCTGCGCACTAATCTTTTCCTCAGGTTTGGTGGTTGTTTGAATGCCAGTATTGGGGGCTGAGGGAATATTTTTTTCAGTATGGGGTCTTCTGAGAATATCGGCTGTAGGTCTTTAATAATTTTGCGGATTTCCTCAAGAGTTGGGTTGTAGGTAACTACCAGAGGGATCCTGCTTGTGTTATCCTTTTTTTGTATTGTAGAAGCCTTTCCCGTGGTGTTCTTACAGCAGATTTAATTTTTTTGGATATAGTTTTTTCCTTGTAGCCCTTCTTCTGAAATGACTCTGCCAGCGCGCCCAGGTGTTTGTCTCTGTCCTGAGTGTCAGAGCAGATACGGTGATATCTTATGGCTTGGCTGTAAATGACACCTTGTTTAGTGTGTTTGGGATGAAAGCTTGAATTGTGAAGGTAGCTGTACCTGTCTGTGGGTTTTCTATACACGGACGATTGAAGAAAGCCAGAAGTAACAGTTATAGAGCAGTCCAGGAAGCTCACACAGTGTTTTGAGAAATTCATTTTGAGTTTTATGGATGGGTGGAATGAATTGAAAGATTCGTGGAATTTTAAAAGGTTTTCTTCTCCTTCTGTCCATATTATGAAGATGTCGTCGATGTAACGATAATAATTATGCGGTTTGTGGGGGTAAGTGGCTAGGAATCTCTGTTCCAAGTCAGCCATGAAGAGGTGTGCATATTGCGGTAACATTTTGGTGCCCATGGCTGTCCCGGTCATTTGCAGGTAGTTAGTGTCATAGAACTTGAAATAGTTGTGTGTCAGTATAAATTCTATGAGCTTGGCGATGGTTTCACTATCATATTTTTGTGTGGCATTGCTGGAGGAGAGGAATTTGATGCAGGCCTCAATACCATCTTTATGGGGGATGTTGCTATATAAAGACTCCACATCCATGGTTGCAAGTATAGTATTGGCAGGAAGGTTACTAATTTGGCTCAGTTTATTGAGAAAATCAGTGGTATCCTGTATAAAGCGCTCAGTTCTGATAACTAGGGGCTTAAGAATATTTTCTATAAGGCCAGATATAGATTCAGTAAGAGTTCCCATACCTGTGATAATGGGCCGTCCTGGGTTGCCTGGCTTGGGGATTTTGGGCAGCATGTAGAAAGTGCCTATTTGAGGATTTGAAGGTACAAGATTTTCTAATTCTTGTTGCATGTGTTTCGAAAAGGATCTGATAAGTTTGATAAGATCTTCTGTGTATTCCCTGGTGGGGTCCTGGTTCAATTTTTTGTAGTAGAATTCATCTGCCAATTGTCTATTTCCTTCTGCCATGTAGTCCTGGGTGTTCATGATGACTACTGATCCGCCTTTATCGCTTTATTAATTATATATATATATATATGTATATACACGTCGCCATGGTCCTCAAAAAAGATCGTCCAAACCTACATTACAAAGTCTCTACTCATCCATCACTGACACTCTATATGTATTAGCCATACATTTTCAATGCGGGTAACCCCACGCACCTACACAACTCCTTTATTGTACTCTGAGCTATGGAAAGATTCATGAATACCGTATTTGCTCGATTATAAGATGAGGTTTTTTCAGAGCAAATGCTCTGAAAAATACCCCTCGTCTTCTAATCAGGGTCGTCTTCTAATCACACCTCAAATAGAGGTCTGATTATGAGACTAAGATCCAGATCCCCCGCACCGCTGCAGGGGACCTGGATCCTCCTGTCTCCCCCATTTAACACCCCACACACACTTACCGGTACCGGTGCTTCCTGCTGTATTGCCGGGGCAGCGGGTTGACGTCTACGCGATCCGCGTAGACAACGTCCGCTGCAGCCGGAAGGAGGTGTGGCTAGCAGCGGGGGTTGTCTGCATCCATCGTGCAGACCTTCCCTGACTGTCAGAGATCACCGAGCACCGGTGCGGGGAACTCTGATCTCTGACAGCTGGGGAAGGTCTGCGTGATGGATGCAGACAAACCCCCGCTGCCAACTCCACCTCCTTCCGGCTGCAGGGGACGTTGCCTACGCAAATCGCGTAGACGTCAATCCGCTACCCTGGCAATACAGCAGAAAGCACCGGTAAGTGTGTGTGTGTGGGGTGTTAAATGGGGGCATAGGACAGGAGGATCCAGGTCCCCTGCAGCGGTGCGGGGGATCTGGATCTTAGTCTCCTAATCAGACCTCTCTTTGAGGTCTGATTAGAAGACGACCCCGATTAGAAGACGAGGGGTATTTTTCTGAAAAAAACCTTGTCTTATAATCGAGCAAATATGGTATATTGTTTTACCTAATAGAAGGCAATATAATTTTTTTTTTACAGTATCTAACATGATTAAATGGGAACTTTACATGTCAGTGTTCAAAAAAAAACATTATCTGTACCGTCGGCTGTTTCTATACAGCAAACAGTGTATACATTTTGATCCTGAAAACAGGAAATTAAAAGACGTGGAGGGGAGGTCTGTGCAATGCGCACAGACAACCTCCACTGCTGGCACTTGCTCTGGGGCTTATATGACGGAGCGCCGGCATCACATGACCTTTTGGTGCCCCAGTGCAAGTGGGGGCAGCAGCAGCGAAGGCTGTCTGCGCGCACCCCACAGACCTCCTCCGGCTTACCCCACTACACACCAAGGAATCTGAAGCACGGGGGAAACACTGGTAAGTCAGGGGAGGGTAAGAGTGGCATATTGGTGGGTATAAGGACTTTCTGGAGGCAGAGTCGCATATAGGGGGTTACGATGGAGAAACCTGCCATTGTTGTCCTCTCATAATGAAAAGTGCTGTGAGGGAGTTGCAATAAAAGCTTCTCCTTCAGTTAGTAAACCCCATGGACTTCACTTTACATTATGATGTTCTTACCCCACTGAGTGTACACAATCGGGGCACTCTCTTCGGTTAGGTATCGTTTCTGACAACCACCAGAAGTTAACTCGAGAACAGGAGAACCTGAGCAGTTTTTCTAGACCCTGCTGGGCACTTCCATGGCACACCCTGCTGGCTGATAGTTATTACTGCAACCAAATGGGCACCAAGACATATTGCCCAAAATAAAAAAAAAACTCTACCCCATAATATGCATTTTAACCCCCTAAATGCCAGAATGGGATA
>VKOC01001956.1:0-12283 GCA_009364415.1 Spea multiplicata | reverse complement strand
GTGGGGTTAGCCACAAATAGTATTAGGTAGATAGGGAGTAGGCGGAGAAGAGGGTGGGTTGTAGAAAGTGACCCAGAGACGTGGGAAAGGAGCGTTTTACAAAGAGATTCCGGGTCAAACAAAAAGAGTTTCCAGGAGAGCCCATAACGCTCACTTACACATGATAACCCCTACTCATCCACCAATACATACCGTAGCACATTACAGGGCAAACTAAAACTCACATCAGTGGGGAGTGGCACTGCCCACCTGGATACACAATGGATAGAAAAATAAAACCATTACTGGCTTATGGCGACTGAAGAAAGTGCCCTGGGGCCAACACAAACAAGAAACCGCCTCTGATCGCACGAAAACACTCTACATACATCAATGGACACAAACCAGATATAAAATAACCCAAACCATCTCTACATAAAAAAACAACATATGGATTACAAACTAAAAACAATCACGTTTATATCCAATAGTTAACCTGACAGATGAGCTGGTGATGAGCGCTCACTCCCGCAAGCAGCTGCCAGCTGACAATAATCTTTGCGTTGGAGCTGAGAAAGTATTCGCACTTCTTAAAAAACTTTTTTACGCTGTTAAAAAGTGCATTAGCCTTCTGTGACTCACTGACTCTAAAGATGTTTGAAATGTAATATAAACAGTGTTTTAATGCCTGTGAAACGAATTCCGACGGCGTCTTCAATAGATGCTGGTGGCCCATACCGAGTCTTACTAACGTCTGGCACGGAGCGGCTTATTACGAGGAGCACAGGATAAAGATGACAGCATTCTTTAACTCGAGATTACATTAGCAGAGACTGCCAGGAAACCTTTCAATAACATCACACACAGGACCACGCTACATTCAATACCGCCTGGCCGAGACTGCTATCGGATATGGACACCACCACGTGAACGGGCAACGATCATGCATCTAAAACCTAACCCCACATACTATAAGTATTTTATTTTGTCCATAGCGGATTAAATTAATTTATACATATACACCGTATATAGACACAAACAGAAATATGTATTGACTCATGAATTGACACCATTTTTCCTAATGTAGAGAACTCAGAGCTTAAATCAGGTTCATCAGCCCATATACGTTTAAATTTACTTACTGTATTACCCTCTACCACTTCTGCCGGGAGGTTGCTGCACATATCTGCCACTCTTAGAGCATTTAAAACTTCCTTAATATGCATTGAAGCTTCTGACCCGCTACTTCTAGACTATGACCTCTTGCCCGAGCAATTCTCCTCCTTCGAGATGCAGTGAATCAGTTATTCTCCATGAACTCGCACTTTATTCCTTTCATTAAATATTATTACTATAGTATTAAATAAATCAACGTTCTGCTTTGTGAAATTAAAACTGCAGAAGAACCCCGCAGCTGGGTTAAGCGTTAATGAAATAAATGAAGAAAAAAAAAAAGGTATTAAAGGAGGTGGCAGTGAGATAAAGGAAACGCGCCATAAAGTGGCAGTCGGTGCGGAAATGAGTTCACCGGTACCTGGACTCACACTCGTTTTCAGCCCTTTAATCAGCTCCCTGCCGAAGCCGTCCGGCTCAGCCATAACGCTAAAGGAACAAGCAGGGCTCCAACGTTAAACGGTACGGAGGGCTGGGAACCACCGCAAGATTTACAGGTTACAGTAACGGGGCAAAACTCTGTGATAAAGGTGCAATAATATAGCTACCGCAAGGGGCTTTATCATTTATACGGAAACTAACCCCTTAAATCTGTTGTTAAATATGGGCTCTGATCTCAGTTGAAGATGATGGTCCACCAAAAAACATTAAATGCGTTTCTAGCAGAAAAATAAACCCGAACAGATCCGTGTTTTTTACTCTTTGCTGGTTTGGTAAGAATACAAACTTTTATGATCCTTTTTAAGTTTCTATGGCAATAACCTATGAGCACCTGCTTCTGTGTCACATGACAAGTTATAAGATCATGATATTACTTTTTTCTCCCTAGAAGGCTGGAAGGCTGGATATCCATACATATCTATATTTAGTGCCATAAGTGTTACATTCAGCAGTTGATGCACTCAGCGGGTCTCCTTTTTAGAAAGTTTATTGGATTAGTAAAGGTCCAACGTTTCGGCTCTCACTGAGCCTTTCTCAAGAACAAGTCAGTAGTCACGTGAGTGCGTTACATACCATATTTTTTGATATATATATATATACACACAGATCACATTTATATAGCGCAGCAAAACCTAATAAAAGTGTCAGGATTCCTTTAAGGAGGTTGATATTTATGATCTGTGTATTATTCTGGCTAATGTGTAACTCATGAGCTATTGAGCTTCCGAGTTATGTTGGACAGACACATTATGGATGGGGTACTCGACACATTGCACTTCCAGCCGGCACCCACATCTACGACTACAAACATCACAGAAAGCATACGCGTTAATAAGTCTGCTTTCAGGGCAGCCATTGCTGTATTCCACCCACATGCCTCGCTTGAGTACCGATGGGGTAGGAGGGCCTGGAGGGCGCTATTTCTGGGACCAGATGGGGTGGGCTTTTTACAATAACCTTGGAGCCTTTACACCGTTGGCCAAGCTTTATGCGGACGAAGATTCATGAGGGTGACCTCCAAGTCCACATCCGCTCTCCATGCCCTCAATCCCTTCTCCCACCGGACAATTCTTCTTGTAGTCTAGAGAGCCGAGGAGCTGCCAAGGATACACGAGGATGAGACGATATCGTGTATACAGACCTCTGCAGAGAAAAGCTGCTAACGTGGAATTAACATCTTTAATGAGACCGGATCCTGCAGCCACATAACAAGTCTGAAGGAATACGCAGCCCTTATACTATGCATTAAAATGAGGTGTTTAACACCAATAAATCAAACAAAATTACAGCCCAAACAGAACGTATGATTATAGGCTGTGAAAGTTTAGAAACAGTAAGATCAGCGGAGCATGAAACCACTCAATTAACTTAATTAAATCTGTTCTAAATTGCATACCTACAGTCTACGCAGTGTTTGTATAGTGGGGTCCGCGCGCGTCCCAGAAGATTTCCCCAAATAACACAGCAGAAAGTTATAAAAACTATAAAAGCTGCAGATTTTAATTAAAATCAGCTACACTCGTGCCCCGTTAAGAGAATAAAAGCCTCGATATATCCAATAATCAGTAACTCAAACATTAAAGCCTGGCACAGATCACGCTTACACACCAACGTCTAGGGTCCTTTTGCTGCATGGTGTATGCGCGGGTGCCACGAGTCCTGACACTTCGGGAGAGCTGGTTGGGATAGAATTGCTGCTGTTGGGACTCTTAGATTAGTCCCTCATTACCTATCCCAATCATAATACTTTATGATAGAATTGCTTTTGTCTGCGGTTCTTGACGCGTCGTTCAGAATGTGTGACCGCGTAGCATTTATTAACGAGAACACTCGCTCCGTCTCCCCATAATACAAAAATATTACAATTACTCCCAAAGTAATTTGAGCCCAGTTCACAATCAGGCTTTTCATAACATTTCAATTACTCTACTCGGGCCAGATAAGCAAGTCCTGCTAAATTAACCTTTTCGGCACCAGGAACGCATCACTAATGTTGCTGCTAGAAATAAATGTAATATGTAAAAAAGTTTAGTATGGACTCCGGTAAATGACACAGCCTGCAAAACCGTATCAGAGAGACTTTATTTACTAAAGAGAGAGTTCACAGGACAGTTAGCCCCAGTGAGCTTCCCCTACTAGAAGGGCTGAACTGGCCCTGTATAACACATAGGTAAATCAGCGAGGTGAGTTTAGGAATGCTCTCATATTACCTATGCATTATGCAGGGCTGGCTCAGGTCTTCCTGCACGAGAAGCTCACTGCGATTTGCCCTTGAAAATGCATAACGATATCAGTGACTTAAAACGTTCAACTCTCCTGCAGACTCCCTCTGTAGTGAACAGACCCCCTTTGACTTTGTTGGGGTACACTAAAGTCTCATTAGTAATAATATGTACTAATGAATGAATACATGCGCAGGTACGCATTCGGTAAAATATATAGTGTACATTGTATAATCTGTATAACGCATCACACTGCCTATAACACTGCAATATACTACTGTATAATGTAACACAAAACGTTGCTTTGCTCCTTGCAGGCATATTACGTTCCAATTTAAGTTTATTTAAAAGGAGGATAGGTGTTAGAGGTCACGATCTAAAACTAGAGGGTCAGAGGCTTACACGTAACATAAGGAAGCGTTACATTACTGAGTGGGTAGTAGGTAAGTGGAAGAGCCTCCCAGCAGAACAGGTAGAGGTTAATATAGTGAGGGAATTTAAACATATGGCTGCAGAATCTAAGATGAGACCAAGGTTTACGGTCTGAGCCTCGGGCAGAACGGGCTTTATCTGCCTTCATACTCTGTGTTTGTATAACCTTTTTCCTTCTTAAGGCAAACAGTGCTTAAAACATCCAGGTTCTGCCTTCGGTCTTAGAAGACGTACATGAACAGGAACACAAACATAAGAACGCTCAATCATTTGTGGGCCAGATACATATTCTGCCCGATTCCCTTACCCCCCCCCCAGCATGCCGCTCTGTAAAATAATACGTATTTAGAATGTACTGTGACAGATAACGCCGATGTTTCCATGTTGTCCGATGTGTATCGAGCCTCTCTGTGGGAGGTAGATCAGCGTCGGCACTCAATCCATCTTTCTGAGTATCCAGAGGCTGCCAGCTTACGTTACGGTCATTTGTGTTCCAGAAGCCGAAGATCAAGAGATCCTTCTCCGTGTATCAGATACTCGGCGCTGGACTACTAGAGCTGCTCGTTACTTCTCTACAACAATCTCCGCTTACAAGCAACGGGGAGAACGGCTATCCCTGCGGGCACAGAAAACATATCCATACGATACATCACCTAACAGACAGATGGGGTTTTAGGGACTGAAATCCCTCCGTCACTCTTTTGCGCAGAATGTTTGCGGAGTATGAGGGTACCGCGGTTTTCTACAGCGATAAAGTCACAATAATCTGCATAGAAATAGAGATTATTATTTTATATTATTTAAGATGGTCACAAGTTCACAGTAAATCACTGTCCCATTAGCCATGCCTCTAACACCCCACCATGAAAAGTGCCATTTTATTTAATATTTAGTCTTATTGTCATGGCAATGAATGGAACGAAAGACCACTTTTTACACCAGAATCAATTTTCAGACATGGCCTTCTTAGTTTTTCAGAGCAGATTATGTGACTAAAAGCCCTGCTGCAGTCTACGCCAAGCAATCCACACCTTACTGCCACTGCCCATGCATTTATTGGGGGCAGAGCATCCCCTGAAGGGCATTTGATCTGTAAACAGATGCCCAAGAAGATTCTGGATGCCAAAAAGCAATGGAAATATTTGATGAAATAAAAGGATAATAAAGTTACTGCAGTAGAAAAAGTATCGTATGTTCTACCTTTTCAGACAAGATTCCAAAGAATGTTCTACTTACACATCTGATGGCTTTTCACCAAGCTTCATACATTACATATAAGTAGCCTCAACGGCAACCTCATGTTATCTGGTAAGACAATAGAGATATCCTCTTCACCAAACACCATTCCATACCTCGAGAAACCTGACATTTAATCGTCTGAGCAGTTCAGCTGTAATGCATATGAAATAGCCGCTCTTTCATCCGCTTTAACCCTTTGATAAAGCGACCAGATTATTCTAAGCAAATTGCGGGGTTGTGTTTTTATGTATTAGATAGGAGTCGCCAAAACTGTCAGGGCATTAACCGGGCACAGCAGCCAAGGGGGCTTGTACAGTGAAACGGGGGACTGGACACTCTAGGCTATGACAGGTGAAAATATAACTTTAACTAAAAAAATAAAAAAAGACAAAATGAAGATGGTTTCCTGGGTGGTCTAAAGGAATCCAAATGCCTGGGACGGCCACCAAGTGAAATCTTCTGGCATTATTCTAGCCAGCAGCCAATTACGCCACTGCATTATCCAGCATTTCCAAGCGTATTGGATTTATGGTCTATTAAAAATGTTGAAGTCCTTGTAAAATGGTGCTTGTCATATGAAGCTTAGGAGTTGCGATTTGGTTTTTGTTATACGTGTCACACGCTGGTTATGTCTAGGCGCTAGTTTGCCAATCTGTGAATAACCAGGAATTTGCAGGAAATGAGGACATTACAAGAAATGTACTTAAAACTCTTAATTACTCTGGACCGCCTGGCAATAGTTTACATTTTATGTCTTGGAGAATAACACAATCGGCGCTGGAAGGAACTAGAATAACGTAAAGCTATTGCCGTCTACAAACCCATGATACACCTATCCGTACATTGCTAGCATGGGGATTTTAAGGGTGCCGGTTGAAGAAATATTTAAAGGGTTAAAGGGATATGACCGGAATATTCCGTGGAGGAAATTACACAATTTACTGGGCATCTGCAGACAAGTTAAACATCTGGGCCTCATCGCTTTCAGTATGCATTTTGAAGGGCCAATCGGTCCGAGCTGGCCCTTTAAAATACATAGTGAAGGGAACAATTCACCCGCAAACTGCCTGTATAATTCTATATGTCTTTTTGCCTCACCCAACGAGAGCAAACATTTTACAGTCGAGCTGGACATTTGGGTGACACGGTGGAAGTGTAAAGAGACCAAGCAGCAATCATTTTCATTTAAGTGCATACAATGGCTGGAGTGTCCGTCTAATCCTGACGAGCCGATAGGATTTGCTGATGAGACGGGAAATGGCCATAGTTAAAATAGCTGCGAATGTGGGGCATCTATTGGACTGCCGTCTGTATGGATAGAATAATCCCAGTTTAAATAAATACGGGATTCCATGTCCAGACACAACATTTAGTAATAGAGCGCCGCCTAGTGTGCATTATAGAGAACTGACATTCTTCACTGAGCCCATAGTACTTTACACATTTTAGCTGTTTTATAAGCAAATCTTTCCTTATGTATTATCGTCCGTGGCTATCCAAGTGACCAAGATGTTGCACAGAAAGGAGCTGGAGATCTCTGCTCTCTTGGCCATTCTAAAGAGAAGCCATGCCAACAATCAGTGCTGTACAAATAAATGGCGTGCGTGATTGCAATGTTTCACCTTGTGAAGAGGGACCGTTCTGAAAATTTTAATACATAATTCAGGATTTTTTGTAGCATACTGTTAGGTTTTGGCAAATAAAATTAGTGGTTCAACTGAATAGCCAGTTCTGCTTCCCTTAGCGGCAATACCACGGGACCTTGTATTCAAATGATGTATTTCTGAAATGCTCCTGAGTACAGAATTATTAATTAACAGACTGTATCGCATAAGCTATTCCCTACATAATTGCTTGCCGTGTATTCTTTTAAGGGAGAAAGTTTTAAGATTTTTAAAGCGTGCATGCGCTGGTTTCTATAGGCTAGGGGTAAGTTATTTACCTTCGAACGGGTTTAATGTAACAGAAATTAAATCCCTGATTAACTACAGGTCAACTTAACTCCTGACAAGTAGTTTTCATGAGGACCCCTCCCAGAAAGACTAGTTTCCCCCATTAAGTCACTATAACAGAATTGTTGTAATTGGCTAATTAATGGTTAACAGAAACAGAATTTGACGGCAGATAAGAAGAACTTGCCCTGTCTGGTCTGCCACGTTTCCTGATGTAGCGACACGGACATTAATCAGTCCTTGGTCTTGTCTTACATTGAGGAGCCATATCCCCACCCCATGCAGCCTCTTTTGGGAGGCTCTTCCACTTATCAACCACACTATCACTGAAATAAAGCTTCCATACATTAAATCTAAGCGGCTGTCTCTCTGATACTCTTTCAGTTCATGTAGAACGTTCCCAGGTCTCACACCAGCATGAAATGTTTTCCAAAAGAAGACGTTGATGATCAGACAGCGCTCCCTGCATTTTTCTTTAAGTACAAATAAAACATAACTTGCAGGGGTATATTTATCCACTTTAAAAGTAAGAACTGGGACCGTTCTGCGGTGAGGTTAGTGCAATGCTATTCGCCCTTTCAAGTTATGCAGACGCATATTAGAACTGTGTTTTCAGAACTACTGCAGTCTGGTTTCCTATGAATCTGTGTATTATCCTTAATCGTTACCAGAAGATACAAATTCCTGGCTCGGGGTTTGCTTCAATCCCTTAAATCAATTAAACTTTCCAAAAAGGATGCTGTTTGCATTCTATCCATTTTCAATTGCTCCAATCAGCATGACTATAATGATTTCTGAGTCATTTTATAATCAGGATGGTACATACATTTTTTGTATTAACAATAAAAAAAAAATTAAAAAAAAAAGAACCGCATGATCGTCCTAATAATAGTAGGAACAGAACGGGTCGTAGTATATTATTCTTACAGAGAATTAGGGCAAATATCATTGCTACCAATCATATTAAGAAACTTATGATTATTACAAAAAACACACATATATATATATATATATATATATAATACCAAATTACAGTTATTACAAATATTTAATAACATATAAGTCAGAAGGTTCACTACAACCCTATGTGATCCCTTTAGGACAGCCTTTCATCCCTCTCAAAAGGCCTGTTCTAAATGGGCCTGTTCTAACTTCGTCAACCAAAAACACAAAAAAACTCAAAAGACATAAAAACGCACAAGTACAATTTTATTTAAATGCCCTTAATTACTAAAAAGACATTATTCTCAATTCATTTGGAATGGAAGGTTGGAAACGCCCAATCTTTAGCAAATTTGTAGAACGAGTGGTGACTCTCGCTTCTCATATTCTGTTTTCTACCTCCTTAAACTATACTTTTTTTTTTTTTTTACAAACATAATTAAACGCACAAAACCTTTTCAGCAGTGCTTCTCTCGAAAACGAACAGATTTAAAAATCAGGCTCATTAAATATATCCGCTGCCTTCATATTTTAGCAGTGACGCCACCGGAATGTCCGGAGAGACAGGAAAGCAGGTGGCAGAATGTGAAAGCATCTTATGGGGCATTAAGAGCCAGGAAACGTATATCATCAACCCCTTGCCAAGTGTGTGCTTAGCAGCCTGCGGGTAGCAGGAACGGGCCTAGTCCTCTCCCGGTGCCAGCGATAGATCCAACTTTAGACGTTTTATGAAGATTATTTTCCAGACGTTACAAAAAGAAAAAGTGTTCTGCACGGAGTTTATAGTTCACATTTCCGTGTATAAGCGTACAGTTCCCGTGCCGACATTGTGAAAATGGCAAAAAAACATTTCAGTTAAAAAAAAAAACAAAAAACCCAGATGCCTTGACATGTTGGGGCCAATTAAGCATTGTGACCACAGAATAAAGAGGTGGCATTACGGTGACTGAGTTCTGCCTTTTGATTTGAGTCACTTTTGATTTGGTGTTATCGTCATTGAGTTTGCACAACGCGACTCAGCTTAGGAACAATAAAGTCTGAAACCATATACTCTATTAACAATCGTAAGCCGATTTTACGTTAACAAAATGCTAGGAAAGCTACAAAGGGAAAAAATAGGACCCATTCAAAAACGGTAGTCATTGTTAACCCAATCGACAGGGTGAAATACAGCTCTACAGAAACCTGGCAGATACCTGATGTAGAAGAAAAAAAAATCTGAAGGACATCTCACAGGCTGACCAGGCACTTGGTCAATGATGGCGGCTACCAGGGGCCACAGAAAGTATATTAAAACAGAAAAAAGTTTATGATAGTGTGGCATGTCAAATGGACTTTTGGCATACAAAATGGTGTATATGCACTCACACTTTAAATGAGATGATCGAGCCTTGTATATAAGTCCTCCACGGTCCACGTGTGGAGTATATGTAAAAAGAAACAGAGAAAATAAAAAACACAATGGTGTGGTATCTTAACAGTGTTCTGACACGCCAGAATAGGTGTACACTTACAGTTAGTAACTGATGTGTCTGGCTTCAAGCAGTTTAGTCTCCTCAGTGCTTCCTGATCCCGTGTTGGTACATGCAGCTTTGTACATAAAATTGGTCCACCAGGTAAGTATAAGGAAATAAATTTATTCTGGGCAGATGCCCTATTCCATAAAATACACTACGTGTATAGGATATACCTATCACGTTTAAAAAATAATAAAATGAATTTAAAAGTACCGAAAATACAAATAAAAGATAAAGTCCGATTGGATATAAGGACGGATAGAGCTCCCGTCCTTATATCCAATCGGACCTTATCTTTTATTTGTATTTTCGGTACTTTTAAATTCATTTTATTATTTTTTAAACGTGATAGGTATATCCTATACACGGATATACATTTTTTTTGACACTGGTTCTTCACAAATTTTGGTTGCCACAGAAAGTATCACAGTCTTGGCGTACTGGCTCCTTATACGCCATCTGCAGGGAGTATTCAATAACGGGGATTTATACGTAAATTACTGTAAATATTTCTCTATATGGTAAATATCATAAACTCTTTCTCCATGAAAGAACTGATGGAGACGCTATAGTCAGGAGAGTTATTACAACAAAGTAAATGGCCAAGAGATTTGGGAGGAGGCTCTTCCATTTTTAGGGCGACATGGATTGGTGCTGCTGTCTTTGAAAGGCGCCATCATAGGAAGCCCTCATTAGCCGCCCTGCTACAAAAGCGCATCTGCAACCAGTTATATCTTTTGAGACGGTGAGGTTCTGACTTCCCACTTGTATGCAACACTAAAATCAGTAGGTTTCGGGGACTGATCCCTTTCTGAGAATGCAAAGCGGGGCATTGTATTATTACCTCCTGTGATTAGAAGTAGGCTACATGGCCCCGGTCACCCCTGTGCGCAGGGAGATACCCAAACGCAGTCACCGCATGAGATGGAATAAATGTTAAATGACGAGCCCCCTGGGTTTAGGAGAGCTCCGGTTCTACACAATAAGAAAAGTTCAACAATCAGACGTTCTCTGTAATTAATGACCCATTCTCTTAATTTCTAAAAGTTTTAATCCCTGTCCAAATCTGATAAAAGCAGACTGGGGAATCCCTACAAAAATGTTTAAAAAAAACTGAAGACCAAGAAAACAAAAATCGCTCGCATGAAACTTGGAGGCATATCTACGGTACTGAGTATTCTGGTAATTTGAAGGTCTCCTTGAATAATATCCAATACCTTCACAATTATATGAGGTGTTGGACGATCTCTTTGGAGCAGATTATCGTCAGGCACGCCAAATAACTTGAGCGAAGCCCTATAAATTCTTTGTCTTTTTCTCTGCAGGTTTGGTCCCCTCTCAAGACGATGGGTAATTGCCAGCTATCCCCGGCACGACAGTGAGCACCGACTCCAGCTCCAGCCAGGTTCTGTTAGAATTACCACCACGTGACGCGCATGCCATTTTAATACTTTTTCAACTACAAGACAAAAATTATTTTTATGGAGTGATTCTGGTACTAGTATAAATTAAAAAATGAAGCAATTTACTACATATACTATAAAAAAAAAAATTCAAGGACTCATCTTGCATGTCGGTGAAGAACCATTACAATAATCATTGTAATGCTCCCAAGACTTCACATGATTCACGTCATTGCTACAATATAATATAGCACGCCATCCATGGGTCCGGATCTCTTGGGGAAACGTCTGTCTGTCTGTCTGCTTTTACTCCCATTATGCCTCTAAAGCTAAAAATGCTTGTTACCTGTGTATGTTTCAAAGGGTTCTACAGCCCCAAAACTAAGCTAAATACCATGTATATACACACAAGGTATTAAAACCATTCTTCTGAATGCCTTATTCAGCTGCACAGCTATCGTATATATCATATCTATGCGGCTGTTCTTTTGTACTCTTCATGTCATCTCTCATTGAATCGGTAACTATCCAACTACAGGAACTTTTAAAACCATTCTGTCCCAAAAGGTTGCGTAACAGCAGTGAGTTTGTGGCTGAACAAAAAAAAAGTACAATATCTGTCATTTCAACATGTTATCCATAATTTTCAAGACCGCTGTGTTCTGGGATGTATTAGAATAAAGTTCAAAAAAACATCCCTAACTATAAATTAAGACTTCTTTTTGATTTTTATTTATTTAAATACCAACAACTGGATTACGCCACGATGATATGTAAGTGGAAAGACTTACAACACTCGTAATAAATTACAATCCCTATAGTAATAAATAAAGATGTTGTGCAAGTTGTAGCGGGTTTAGCTTTCTATGTGACGTAACTTTACAGAATGCCGGGCAATCAATATTCCTTGTTGGAAACTGTGGCATCTCTATAGTCAAAATTCCATTAGACATTATAAATGGGGAATTAATAGCTATCAGTCC
>VKOC01001954.1:0-53954 GCA_009364415.1 Spea multiplicata | reverse complement strand
GGGGGGGGGGGGCGGCATTTTAAACTTCGCGGACGCCCCCCCCCGGTACTTACCTGCGGCGAGTCTCCCTGCTCTGCCACCGTGCCGGCTTGTAATTCTGAGCGCCGGAAATTGACGCCACTTCCGGCGCTCAGCATTACAAGCCGGCACCAAGACCGAAGAGGGAGACTCGCCGCAGAGGAGAGAGAGAGGGGCGCCGAGCGGGTAAGCGAAAACCACTCTGCGCCCCTCTCTCTCTCTTCGGTTTCAAAAAAAAAAAACGCTCGGGGCGGCAAAGTGCCGCCCCTTCTAAAGTGCCGCCTGGGGCAATTGCCCCAGTCTGCCCTATGGTAGGGCCGGCCCTGAGTGCTTACACACTCATGCTGACATGAAATAATGTGATAAAAATAATGTTTTATAGTAATTTGTACGGCTAATAGTGTGACTCGGGTATGTATAAGGGGTGCGTGTTGCTATAAGAGCTCGACCGCGAGATAAACTATATGGTGCTGGTCTCCAAATGTTTCCAGGGCTGCTTTTCAGTCCCAGTCCGGTCCTGCTCACACACAAACACTAACATGCCCTCTCATACACCCTCTCACTCACTTTCTCCCTCTAGCACCCCCTTTACATCATTGGCATCTTTCTCTCTGGCTATTGATACACACTCACTCACTTTCACCATGGGACATGTAACCTCTTGCTATGTGACCCTGATGCGTTCCTGCCTTCCTGAGATAGTCCGAAATTGCCAGTCCGAATTTAGTGAACAATTTCCCCCTCTGCCCTCCATGTCATCCCACTCCTAGATGTGACACTGTCAACTGTTTTTGTTTTGGTGTATCTAATCTGACACCTTTTTAGACATGGAATACGCCATTGTAAGTGATTATGCAGATTATGTGTAATTGATCACTGCGCGACATATTTGTAAATCACTGCCTCTGTTATACAATTCCATCTTTTTAAAACAAGCAAAATAAAATAATCTTAAGGAAATAAGAACATATCTATGCCATGCTTATAAGTACACAGAGTACGTCATATGTCTGTCTGTACTGTTACATGCCTATCAGGGACATGCATTAGCATAAAAAGCAGGTACAAGTAGCAGTGCGTGGCTCCTATTCCAACACAGCTTTCAGACAGGGCGGGGCTGTCTTGTCTCCCTGGATTCCCCGCCCACTACCACGCCCCCCTCCGTGTTACATTGCGTTACATTACTCACATCCCGGGATCTCCTGCTCAGTGACGTAATAGCTGTTTAAATAGCTGGCTGAGCTTGTGTTACACTGCAGACGTGAGCTGGGGTTATTCGCTGTGTGTGTTTGTATTGCTCATCGCGGGGTTATACGGCGATTGCTGGACTTCTGACAGGTAGGCAGTGGAGGGAAGCTGCAAGGCACGGTGTTACCGTTCAGTGCTCGCTTGTTATGACTTCATTTTTTTTCCCCACCGTTCTTCTGTTTTCCCCCTTTCACCCTTTTCCTGCCTGCAACTCCTAATCTATAGGTTCTGATCAGGATTTTGATCTGATGAACCCTTTTTTGTGATGATGACCGATCTCTCTCCTTCTTGCTTGCTTGTAGTCGCTGGCAATTCTTGGTCCACAGACACAATCCACCTGTCCCACCTGTCCCACCTGTCAGCACCGATCCTTTGATCTGGAAGGTGCAGTTGTGTTTGGGGAGAACGTAATGTTGCCCCGGTGTATCTTTGACACCTGTATTTAAGGTGTGTTATCATTCCGTTGTCAATGTAGTTCTTATTGTCTCGGTTTGCTCTTAATCCTCCTCCTTAGCTGGGTGTATTATAGTATTGTGATTCAGGTGTGTAGGGATGTATTGTTTGTGTGATAGTATTTGAGGTCTAGAAGTACCAGTAAAGCTTGCAGTTCCCCCAGATTTACTTCAAATACACAGAACAGAGGTACAAACTTCACTCTTTTGGGTCCTGTAGGATGTAGTAAAATCCTTTTTTGACACATTGGCAGCATAAGGTTGGTAACTATATGTATAGGTACAATATGTATAGGTACAATGTTCATTATCATCATTAACTAGAAGGCAATTATTTTTTTGTACACGTCTCACTTGCACCCTGGTTTCGCTGATGCTTTGTATATCCGCCCAAGACCACTAAATATATTATAATATAAAATATATATATATATATATATATTATTTATTATATTTTATAGCACCATCGTATTCCGAGTGTGGCTCAATGGGTATAAATGTAGTAGAATACTATTAAATTTGAGTATTATTGCGTTCCCATAAACTGGGCATTTTTTTTATCCTTATGGAACAATTTAACTAGAAGTACAAATGTATCAGTATCCCCTTGCCTTATGGTAGTCTTTAATCTGGTGTTTCTGCAATTCTTGTAAGTCCTGTTTCAGGTTATTCTGACATTTAGACCCTCAAGCACGCATGCCATTGTAATCATAAAGAAATATACATCGACGGAATTCAGCAGTCTAGTGATGCATACAGGTTGGGTGGTACACAAATATTAACACAATGACTCACATATGTATTGATACACAAACAGAAGCTTTAATATAAATATTTATGCACTAGCTTTAAACTAATACTAACTATCACATACAAGAGCATATAAATGCAAACACATACATAATGTAGCTCAGTGGATATTCCCAGTTAACGATACACTGTAATGAATTTACTAACAAGCGTTTGGGGTTTTAGAATCCAGTATTATTCTTCATGGGGAATGTGCTCACAATAATAATGGGCATTTTTCAGTTATCTCAGAGTTACGAATATTAATAAATATTGTGCTTTCAAGATATCTTCCTGTTGCATAAAGTGTTGTTGATGCAAGAAACAGATTGCCAGTAGGGGTGGTATTGTGGACTGGAGATTCAAGAATGGCATCTTTTATACGACATTAAGGGGGAGGGGGGACATTTATCAGCAAAAAAATGCTGTTTTCTGCTTGTGCTCTATATAATTAAGCTTTTTTTTCCTTATAACTGTAATAAATGTATAGACCGGTCAAATTTCGGTATTTCAGCCAGGCACTAGATTTGACTATTTTTTTTGTAATGTTTTGATTGCATCGGGACGTTTCACCCATGTCTTACAGTTATTTTTTTAAATATTGTGTCACTCCCCGGCTCTTGTAATCTGAAAAAAAAAATAGTAAAATGATTTTAATGGTACAAAATCTAGAAAACAAGTGCTGGAGTCACAATTATTTGCTAACCCTGTAAAGCAATAATGTCAGCTGCTCAGGTATCAGCAGAGTTGAGATCAGGTAAACCCACACCTAAGTTAACCTGTCACATTTGTTGCGTGACGGGATATTTCAAACATTTGGTCTGTTAGATAACAATATGTCTGAGACGGTGTTATTATATTATATTCCTCTTTCGCATACAATACGCTAAACTTTATGTATGACAAATAAATCAAAGGTTGCGTAGCTTATCATTTACAAGCAATAAAATGTAGACGTTGTATGTACATAAGCTGGCATCTGTTCAAACTGGAGTTTTCTTTCAGGGGTGTCGGAATCCAAAAATATCTGGGGAGGGAGGTCAGAGTTTGCGGCGTTTACTTAAATTTGTCATTTGGAAATTACGATGGTGTATTCTTCAAAGACGGGTCATCCTGTAATACAAAGAACATATACAGGGGAAAAAAATGTACGTGACGAGACTTGGGAGTGGTTGAGAATATGTATGGCTTCATGCAGAGTAGTTGCGTTCCATGCAGTGTATGTAAATAAGGGACACAGACAAAATAGCACACCATGGAAAATCTGCTCTAAGGGTGACAAAGAGAATCTAGCCTTTGAGCTATTTGGTATAGAGGCAGTAACACCTTGTCTCCGCGGGTCTATGTACTGTGCTGCCGGTGCTAATACAGCCAGGAAGGTTTAACATGGACGGGATAGGCATATGGATAACCGGATATCGAAGACGAGACCAAAGGCTGATTAAGGTTTGGGTGAGAATCAAGCAGGTGGCAACTGTTCTCTAGGCTGAAATGTAGATTAAAAGCATGTACTAGCGTTTTCAGGCGTGCCTGCGAGCACGACATGCGCAGGGATGGCCATCTGGCAAACAGAGGAAATGCTGCAGCGCGCGGTCAGCGGCTATATCTGCCCGCTCGCGCGCTACGTGCGCGTAATAATGTAAGGACACGCGTTTCTAACCGTTGGGTGCCCTTACCGGAGGTCGCTGGCCTTAAAGTGCCAGGGCCGCCCCATCATCGCCGCTCTGACCTTGCTCTTAATTAGAAATATTTTGACGTACACATTTACTAGAAAATGTGGGCATAAGAATGCACGGACCGCATAGTTTTCTCCATACAGTGACAGGTGCATTGCTAGTATAGCGGGTATACCACGAGGCAGCGCATTCCTTTGCCTTCCCCCACAAAATGTAAAGGATGTGTGAAGTATTAGCCGTTAATCTTTTTGATGGCGTGTGTGTATATAAATGTAAAACCTTTCAAAATGATGTTTTTGTACATGTAATAGAGCACCTCACCAACCATATGGGTCTCTGGCACGGTCACTATCTTATTAGTCATATAATAATTACTATATTTACATGCTTCCTAAATTGAAGCCTGTTTAAATAACCCCATGATTTATTTGGAGACGGTTATAGATGGTCTCCCAATGCGGAGTATTTTTTTCTGCTTGTGCTGTTATTTTTGTTCATTACTCATTGCAGTCTTAAAATAAGTGACCCTCGTTAGCCTGACCCCCCACACAAATGCTTTTCAGACCTCTCAGGGGTTTAAGTTTCTGTTTCAGCAGTCTGATAATAACCCATCATTTGTTTAGGTTGGGGAGGGTTGACTCGGCTTGGTTTAAACGTTAGGAGTGGCTGTGGCAAGGTAAGAGACTTCTGCAGCTTTACGAAACCTAGGCTTCCGTATAAGTGCTAATTAGCAGTGACACGCCAAAGTGAAGCACGCACAATCGTTAACATGTCATTTAAGGCTTTGCAGATAGTATCTGCTGGATATGGTAACAAAGACCGGACTAGATGATGCAGACAGTCTTCTAGGCGGGAGCGGAGAGGAGATCAGCTTGTAAATGACACATAACCTTTATTAACAGGTGGTTTTGGACCAGTCAGCAATCATTGTCGTTTCATATGTATGCTGCGTATATGTCAATTAAGTGAATTCTGACCAATCAGATTCATGCAAATTGTCTTCAGTCGAATGTAGAAATGAAGGGCAGCTCCAATGAGTTATCTCTTGGCTTCAGGGGCGTAACTAGAAACCTCAGGGCCCCGGTGCGAGAATCTGTTAAGCCCCCCCCAACCCATCTACCCCTTCTCACTATCTACCCTCTCCTACCCCCCGTCTCACTATCTACCTCTCCTCCCTTACCCCTTCTCACTGTCTCTCCCCCCTACCCCTTCTCACAATCTACCCTCTCCCCCCTTCTCCTGATCTACCCAACTCCCTCCCTACCCCCCTTTGTAGGTCACTTACCGGCACCCGAGACAGACGCCTCACGCTCCCAACACTGCAGTCTGGGCATCCCTGAGGCAGGCGGCAGGGAGCAGAGGAGTCCTGGAGTTCTGTCAGTCAGGGGGGGCCCAAGAGATGCCCCTTGGGCCCCCCTGACTGGCAGAACTCCAGGGCCCGGTCGCAGTGGCGACCCCGGTAGTTCTGCCACTTCTTGGCTTTAAGATAGACATGTTAGCATGAGGCAGTTTGTGTAAAGAAATAAAAATACAATTTACACATTAGTATCTTAATTTATACATAAATTATGTTGCAAAATATGTTGCTTTTTTGTTCTTGGAGTAACTTAAAACTAAGTTTGACTGAATCTTTAGTTTAAATTGTCATGCGATATTCAGTAGCCCCAACACTTCACGTACTTGTTAATATACGGCAGAGTATTATACGTCTTTTCCCCATAATATTCATTAGTTATAGGTTACTGCTGGAGATTAGCAGGTATGTTATTCACCACATGCTGCTATGATAAGACATAGTACATTTTCCCCAGAGGCTTGATAAGATTAGAGCTCTATGCATCATAAAAATAAAGCTTTAGCCCAGCAGTCAGAAACACTAAGAAGCACAAATACAAGAAGATCAAAATACGCAGGGATTACCTCGTCGAATGTCATCACAATTAGTGTGCATTACTCTGTGTTTGTAGTAACTAGAGAGACGCATCTGAAACTGACCAAAGATGTGATTGGCCTGCTCAGGGTTGTATACTCGTCGAGTGAATTACAAAGAGATATGCTTGGACATGTCCCAGAGAGCAGTTCTCCTCCCCAAGTAGTGTGACTAACTCACACTGCACTGGGACTCATATGACACTGTGGGATGGTGTGGTTTTATTAGCAGCCCGCTGACTCAGCCTTTTACACGCCAGCACCAGAATCCTTCCTTTTCTAGGAAGAGGGAAATGAACTGTCCACTCGGATAGCTGTATCTTGAGCATTTCCCATATATCTGGCCATTTATAAGAAGCATTTTTTCTTCTTCGTTCTTTCGTCTTTTCCTATTACATTATGGGGATATAGCTCAAAGACAAAGCTAAGGAACACTTAGGAATCCACACATACATCTGACCTGCCATGATCAGGTTGCATGGTTGGCTCCTTGGATTCACTTTGCAAACCATGAATCCCATATGCAAGGGATCAAATAGATTGTCATCTATAAATGTGCCTGCTAATTATCTAGAACATGGTATCGGTAAAAGTTGTGCAATAAAGTGGCCTACAGGAATTTTAATGAAAAGTGTACTTTAAAATAATTATCATAGCAAGACTATTCTGGAGGAAAGTGGTAGATGTGGTCAGGTTCAGCCCCAGGATTTCCTAATTTAGGGAAAAAATCCCATACTTGCACCCCCCAGCCAGTTTACCAACTTGTTCCAAAACTGTACTTTGTACTTTCTTGTGTCCATCACATGATCATAAAATAGCCCACAACGTTGCACAAGATAGGGTACATTAACTAATTATATAGAAGCTTTCACTTTTATTCTCTCTTACCCTTACTGAGAAACACCCTCCCACACCCTCCCATGTATACGGTCACTTTTCACTTAAGGTTGCTGTTTCAGATAGTCCTGGCATGGGATTATAATGATATTACTGCTATGGTAAAATTAGTGACATCATTCCTTGTTTACATTTAAGGTGGCAGCATGTATCAGAAATGATACATTTCATGGAATTTGGCCAGTACCCTGATGCAACACAACTTACGCAGACACCCTTGCCTATTCATTGTGTTTTGAAATTGTACATTAACATTGTGTATGTTTAATTTGATGAATATCGAACAAAATAAACAATATTATTGCTTAGTAATTTTTGACATAGAGATTCTTTCTCTTCAGCAGAGATATAACTATAGCACATTCTTTGTGTCCATATGATAGCTGAAATCCCTGTAGCTAATGTTAAACCAGGCAAATGTAAGCTCCGGGAGAGAGACATTGGTAAAACAATAAAGTAAGCATTTGCCTCTGGCAGAGGTGGGAGAGGCAGCATTCTGTATAAAGAATGAGAATTCTTTAAAAGAAGTGTTTTGATTTTCAAACAATTAAAGGTAATTGTTGTTCCAGGTTTTCAGGACAGTTGGGGTAATACACGTAATAAAGTATCTGCTCAACTTCTTCAAAAAATTCATTTGTTGACACAATGTTCTTAGCTTTCGAAAGTCAATGCAGGCCAAGGTCAAAGTCAAGATAAGAGAGGATGGTTATTGCTTTGTATCTGTTTCTTGTGTTTGTTTCACTCTTTATTATGTACCATATGTGTGTGTATGTGTGTATATATATATATATATATACATGCACACACTACTGTTTAAAAGTTTGGGATCACTTTAGCTGTTTTCATGGAAAACAAGAAAATATCAAGCTGTAACATATTGGCACTTTTCTAATGATCAATTAGACTTTTAAATTTAAACTTGTATTAGCGAACACAGCTTGTCGTTGGAACACAAGTGTGATAGTTGCTGATAAAGGGCAATAAAGGGCCTCTGTACCCCTATGAAAATATTCCATTAAAAATCAGCTACAATAGTCATTTACAACATTAAACGCTATATTTGTGATCCATTTCATGTTATTTAATGTAGAAAATGTGCTTTTCCTTTAAAAACAAGAACATTTGTGTTCCCCAAACTTTTGAATGGCAGTGATTATATATATGTGTGTATATATATATATATATATATATATGCTATTCTGCTATTATAATGGACAGCTAACATGGAAAGTTTTAAATCTGTATGTATTGCCACCTTGTGGACAAAACAGAACATGTATGTATATAAGTGAAATATATTTTTAAGATCCCGAGCAATTATCATTTGTACGATATATATGTTGTATTGTTTACCTTCCTGCCTTGTGTTATAGTAATGTCAGTGTTTTAAAACACACTTGGCTCGTTTAGAGCCACACGAAGGCATAGCAAGTGATCCTTTTGCTGTTGGTAAATTGTACCAGGCATCATAGTTCATAGTTGTCCGTTCTTATCATAGAGCACATCTAATACTGGCAATCAACAATATATATTGTTAAAGTTGATCCGTCACATACAACAAATAAGCCTCGGTAATCATGTTTAAGATGATGATGTGTGCCTTTACGAAACATTGATCTATACCTTTAACTAAGGTATTTATTAAATAAGAATGTAGATTATTTACACACTTTTATTTATAAACTTCTTTATACATCATTGTGCCATATAGGGCACCGTGGTATATTTGGAGCCTCTAGAAAAGAGGGAGATCAGCGGAGGAAAGACGGATCTCAACCCCTGGAACCCTCCTGCTCCTTAAAATAGACATGGAGGGGGTTGGCAAGGAGGCAGCTCCAGCCCCCAATAGACATTCAGGGATGCATAAGTTGAATGGGACCTCTGTGGGAGAGGGGAAGGGGGTGTGGATAGGGCAAGTGCCATTTCTGGGGGCAAGACATAAGGAGATAAGGACAGAAAGTGAATTCATGTGTCACTTTTTGTCACACAAAAGGTAACACAATCCCTAACCTTTAACATTGATTGAAAAAGAAAACAAAGTACATACTATACATGGGCTTATGAATCGGGGTGGGGGGGTCCCCACCAGGAAATCATGCAGGGGGCAGAGAATGGAGAAACCCCTCCCAGATTAATGATATATCATTTTAGCAGGCAGTGGAGCAATTAGTTTACATTGCTCTGCACTTCACTGAGCTGTCTCACCACGAGGATTCTGCTCCTGTTGGTGCTTGATTTGTATGTTACCATGGTAACGCAAGCAGCAAAAACTGCTGCACTCTGTGAGGCTCAAATTGCGTAGAGAAACACAGACTCAAGGGCAGGATTGCGTAGAAAAGAAAGTAGGGGCTGGATACCTTGAAGGACAGAATGCAAATTATTTTCCTGTTACTGAGGAAATGTTTTGTGAGGAAATTGCACATACACATACACACATATAATTGTATACAAAATTTGCCATGAACAATTCCCAGTTTACTGAACAAGAATATACCCTGCAGTAAAAATGCTATACTCCCAGATTTTTAGGGGTTCCTATGATACCATATGTTGTCTTACCATAACTTAGTGATGCTAAAATATGTAAATGTGACAGCTTCCCTTTAAATATAACCAACTAGAATCAAGTGGAAAACAAGTCAGCAGTTACAGGTTGTACTGAGCATTCAGTTCAATGAAAATGGCGTTTCCCGCCTTTTTCTCCCCCTCAGAGAGCAACTGGAGTTATCACTCTAGCCCTAACATCATCTATGAGCTGAAGGTTATACTTTAAATACTTCGTCATCTAAACATATAAGGTTTTTATTGTGCATTCTGACACTCATAGGGTTACTGCTATGAAGAAATTAAATGTAAAGTTAAAAAAAAAATTAAACGGAAGAATAATTCACATCATAGGAATTCACACAGAAAACAGTGTTCCAAGTATTTAGTACTGTTAGAAAATCAAGTGATATGGTTAAAGTGGAACATCAGAGTTATGGGTTTTGATTGAAAATATGACCGGCTCAGTTTTGTTACAGCTATTGTTTTCATACAATTATTAACCCTTTAGTTCATTAAGACTTTAAAAAGATGGGGTTTGGGGGGAAGCATAGTTCCATCCATATCATTCTCCAGTCACCCATCGCTGCCTTGTAAACTGTAGGAATGCTGTCAAACATGCCACACCTTTCCCGCAAAATATAACCTCACATGTCCATGTATTTCCATCCGTATAATTGGTTTTGAATGTTACTTCACATCTGCTGACAAAAAAGATAAGGTTTTGCACTTGAAAAGCACTGGCAAATGGTTGACGTACACATATATATTATCAACCATATAGCTACATTTCCTTGCTTTAGGAAATGCAGACGATTTCAAGGACTACTGATCTAAACAATTTTATATAATTCATCGTCCCTGGGGATGCTGGTGGCTCCAGAGTCTTCTTCCTCACATGAGGGTGACTGTAAATTTACAGAAGCGGTGATTGCCATTAAAAGGCCTCTGTGCACCTATGATGATAATTCGTTAAATGGAATATTCCATTTGTCATCACAACAATCGTAAATGTCTGAATCTAAGACCATCTTAACCCCTTAATGACAAAGCCCGTATATGTACGGGCTCAAAATGCATTGTTTTAAATGGGTTTAGGGACTGCCCATTGTGCTCAAGGGGTTAAATTTACATTACCCTCAACAGTTACGACTTTTGGACATGTAACTGAAACTTGATGGACTTGAAGGATAACTTCCTTATCTTGCACTCACACACAACAATTATATTTATTTTAATCTCCTCTAATCCTCCCCAATCTTCCCAAAGAGCATAGACGCTTTTTTTATTTTTGTATTAACTATTTTTATTTTTTTTTATATTATAAATATATATATTTTTTTTAATTTCCCCCTTTTTTTACTTTTAAAAAAACTGTAGGGTTGCTAATCAGTTTCTGACTGTTTAACAACACTCACATTGAGAAAACGATGCTCCATTCATTATGGAAGCCCGAGATATAAATATATCCATAAATGTGTCCATAAATATTTGCATATAAAACATGTTATCTTTAATGCCTATGTTTCCATGAAACATTTAAGTGTTTTTGTAACACATGCTGTAGTCATAGATGTTTGACATCACTAATGGTACAGAATATTCTGACTGTTATGGATATGATAGTGATGTTGCATAGCATCCACCAATCTTTGTTGCTTTATATGTAATTATTGATGCCGGGAACATATCATGTTTCTGTACATTTATTTGTGTTAACATATACTTGTGCTAAAAGCTGAGTAAAAGTGGTAGTAATGCCCAGTTTTTTTATTGTAGGTATTATAAGTGCTTGCTCACAATCTATCCTAGACGCAGGGCTGTAGTTTGAAGCTCACCAGCGTCCTCATGGTACAATGACATGCTAGCCTATTAAGCATACTAATGGACAATCAATGTAGAAGGGACAGAGCCAAGGAGCACATATAGAGACTTGGTGATACTGTGGGATGACTCATACAAGAACTTGTTGCTCTTCTTGCCAATCAGGCCTAGACTGGCCTCTGTGCAAAGCCCGGTGGCGCAGAGTCAGACAGTGCCTCCCACCTACCTTTAGAAGGTGGTTTAAGCATGAGGACTGCTTATGAAGATGATTATCTTTGTCTAACCACCCACTGACATGTAAGATTGATTGAGGTCTCTGGTTTTGCAGCACGTACATCAATTGCAGCTCCTACATGGTCACCTTGCAATGTATTAAAGCATGATGCCCCAATATGATGTCATAACACAGCGTTCTGATTCAGTACATTGCAATATGGCTCTTAATGAGGGTCCTATAGCAGGGATTTTTTGACTGTTAATACAAATGGGTACGCTTTTAGGACATATAGAGAATCACTTAGTTTTATTCTGTAGGATAATGTGTGTTTTATAGCGTATGGGTGAACTAGATGTATGGATACAACTTGTACAGACATGTATTTTCAATTATACAGGGCAAGGTGCATGCTTGAGCAGGCTGGGACTTGCCTGACTCATGCTGTAATGATGTCAGTGAGCGGCTGTGCTGGGTGGGAACAGTAGTAATATGATATCAGCAAACAAAGCTATTTTTAACATCTCTGTATCTCTTCTTTTAGCGCAAACAGAAAGAAGGATTTGTCAGCAGCAAAGATTAATGCCCAGTGATTTATTCTTTTTGCCCCCCTCTCTGTCATGGAAGGCACAACATATAAATATTGTTTATGCAGACAGATGGGTTTGTGTGTCTGGACAGGATGTATATTATTATTATTATATTTCTGACCTCCTGGTTACAAAAAAGTATTCAATGGAAGGTGTAAACAACACTATGTATTATGTGTCTATCAGGGAAGGGATAAAAGGTCATTGTGGTTAGACCTCAGACTGAGAGCAGAGAGGCGGTTAGATCCTACATTCTGCTCTCTGCAACATGTAAAGCTTTAGTTTCACTAGAAACAATGATGTTTTCTAAAAATTGGGTCATAGCTGTTACCAAACAAAACATTCTAAGTTCAAATACATTGTGGCTGTGATTCTTATAAATAACGTTTCATGCTAGGATGTAAATTGTCAATATAAAAAGCAGTTACTCCAGATTAAATTGGCCCCGGAGTACATTGACTGATCTATTCAGAACTGATTTCTGACTGACCTTTACATTGCTAAATACAGTAAATAATTATATGAAGTCTCAGAACACATATCAAGATCATTGACATTCCAGTTTTGGTGTGTTAGGGATGACTGGCTGTCAGGTAGAACTATACTAATAATGTTTCGTTTACTGTATGAACTTATTATTATATTTTATTTATATAGCACAACAATTTAAGCATTGCTACATATAGTCAGGGGATATGACAAGAATGTCTTTCTATTCTTTATATAACAAAATATTTTACTATTTTTGTAGTATATTCTCAATCAAGAATTCGTTCTGTTTTACAGAGATATGGACTTAGCCAAGGCCATCCTCTTGCAAGCTTCTGGCAGCAGTCATAAGGTTTGTAGGAATATTTTCGGCAGTGTGGACCATGAGGAACTAAAGGCGGACTTTGAAAAATATATGAAGAGCGCAGCTGAAGAGGCTAAGCAAAGGTGGAACTTTGACTTTGCCAATGAAGCTCCACTGGAAGGTAACTATAAATGGGAAAAAATGGAGTACATATTAAATGAAAACAACAACCAAACTACCTGTGCAATGGACAGCAAGAAGGGAGATGAGTACATATTAATTGAAAACAACAACCAAACTACCTGTGCAATGGACAGCAAGAAGGCAGATGAGTACATATTAATTGAAAACAACAACCAAACTACCTGTGCAATGGACAGCAAGAAGGAAGATGAGTGTCCAGAGAAAAGCCAGAAGACCTGTAATAGTCTTTCACTACATGAATTGTGCAAGAATTTAGACAGCAGTGAGTCAATCTGTGGAAAACGCAAACAAAAGCATATCACCGGTAATCCCCATTTCTTTCCTTTTTTATATATATATATATATACACATAAACTGGCATTTAGCATGTCGTATTAAGAGGCATCCCACCTCCAGATCACAGCTAACACAGGACAAAGCTGTGGTGAATCCTGGTGGTGAGCTGTGACAGCTCATTGTGTAGGGACTAGTTTAAATATCTTTGGTGACATTCACACAGCTTTCCAACAAGTAGGCAACAATTGACTGTACCCTGACTTTAGACCACCTGGAACTGACGTGCAAGCCAGTTCTGGAGTGTGTACCACGTGTGCGTACTAGTGATTCGGTCAAACACATCTCCCACAAGCCAAGGAGCTGACAGGCAGGGACAACTACATAGAAGGGATTCTGAAGAATGCATCTATGTGTTTCTGCTGGAAAAACATTCATTTAGTTCATAAACTCAACTATGAGTAAATGAGTTAACATATGCTAGAAGTGGACAATTACCGTTTTTAGAAGGTATTTTATAATTGGTACTTTATAACACAAAGTCAATTTAATTAATTTCTTTCTTGTTCTCAGATTTTTATCCCGTGAAACGGAGACGTTCACCCTCTCCTCCTCCAAGAGATGATAACCCATGATTGGCTGCAGTCTGAATTTTGCAAGTCTTCTTTTCCAAGCGTTCTGTCTCAAGACGAGCTTAAAAGTACAAGATTTCCATATCTCACTTTCAGGATATAAGATCTCCCACATCCCAGAGACAATACCTGGATTTTTATGCATTTTGCACATACATATATAGAACACACTTGTTTGCATTAGCAACCTAAAAGTTATTTTTGGGTGAATGAAGGGGACTAATGTTTGTATTTTTTCCTTTTTATTTATTTTTTTAGCTGAAAAATACTTTTTTTGTGACATTTGGAAAACATTTGCCTACCTTTGGTATTGCGGTTAAGCCAAAATACAAAATCCTCCAAAATTCTTCAAGAGCTTTTAATCCATCTGGCAGTTTGAGCGGGATATTTATATAGGTGTAGTGTATGCTATATACCTTTGCTGTTTTTCTGCCTGCACTAAAAACAAGAAACTTGCCATCCATGCCGTCCACACCTAGTTTAATTTAATATTGTTGATGTTCATATTTTGCCGAAGTTAAATTTATTTTATGTGAAATCAAAAGCTCTAAATCCCATTCCATTGAAATAGTTAACAATTCTATGTTGCACCTAAATTAAAAATCCAGCTTGCTGCAATAGTACTCTCTCTTGTCCCTCAAGAAGATCTAATTATTAAAGACACCTTCTGAAAATATGATAACTAAAAATATTAAATAAAACCTCATATGACACTAAAGTCATACAGCTTGTAATGCTTTTGGTAATGCTCTAATATTAGGGAAAATTGGTTATTAATATTATTCAAAAAGCCATACTAAGTTTAATATATTACAATATTATGAATGTATTGAAACATTTTGTTAAGTTAATTGTAGATTTTCAAGTTTGAGTTGGTTTATTTTACAGATTGCAACAAATAACATAATTTTGCCAGTACAATATAATAAAGGTTAAAAAAAACAGCCCCTGAGAAAAGCTATGACTAAGCGATAACGTTTGATAATGGTTTTGGTTTTAATTTTCATTCAATTTGAAAAGACAAAACTCTACTTAATAATTTAACACTGGGGTCTAAATACACATATGAGAAAATGAGTTTAATAACTCACAGGTTGTGCACTTTATATATAGTATCCTGTGTTTGTTTAATCTTTTCACCCAAAGATTTGTAAGTAATTTAGTGGAACTGTACCCAATTTATTCACTTAATTAAAAAAAAAGCAAGTGTAGAACACTGGATGTTTTTCCTGACAATAGAATCCCTAAATTAACAGCAGAGTTAACAAATATAAGCAGTTAGGCATGCATAAAAAACCCCACACACCCAAATACCACTTTGTACACAGCAGAGGCTTCCCTAGTTTTCTTTCGTAGCTTTCTTTTCTGTTTACCCCCACAGTGGTGGGTAATATTTAATGGTACCTGTCAAACGACACGAGTGGACAATATGAGACTGGTTTTAAATGAAAAGGGTATTTATGTCATCTTAGGTATTTGATAAGCAGATTTAATTACCCGAAATGCAACTCTCTGATCATAATTAGTCCCCCCCCACCAAAGTTATTATGTTCTCCAAAACACCATCATAAGGGATGTCTAAGCATATGAGTGTTTTGCTGCTAAATTCTGCAAGGACAGCTAAACACACTGAAAAAAGCACAAATATAAGGTTAAAATGTATAATTATAAATAGATATTTATTGAAGAAGAAAAATAAATACCCATTGCTCCCCCTTTAAATAAAACCCATACACATCTTACGAAAAATTATTCAGTAAACATTTGCAATATAGGACGCCTTGCGTTCTAACAGTTTAAACAGTTTTACGCTAAGAACTTCTAAAATAAATCTAAGAAATGTATTTAAGTACCATATTACCAATTTTTGAAGTTCTGAATAAAACAAGCAATGCTCTTTTAAATACTTCTCTTTAGCTTGGATGGACGGTTGGGCACTGCACTATTTTGTCCACTATAGTTTTGTTGCTACACAAATGTCTCTTGATGGCAAGTGCCAGATACAAAATATCTTTATAAAATAGTAAATTATTTTGGGCTACTAATGTACAGAGGCTCACACAAATATTTAATATAAATATGAATTCCTAAAATATAAAAAAAAACATTAAATGAATACAAAAATATTGTATTGTGTTGTTACTGTTGCAATTGACCAATTAAAAAAAATCTATAGTAATATTTAAAAGTGTGCCATAGACGTCTGTAGACATGTTTACTATAATGCACTTTTTTTATGTGGAACTTGGTGTTAACACTTCACTGTTAACATTTGTTTCTTTGTAAATAGTATCATACTGAACATTTGTTGAAACAGTGCAAAACAATGAAACTATTTATGAATTCAAATTAAAGAAATATATCAAAATACAAAATACTTTTTGTTTCTGCATTTTGTGTATGTGAGTTTGCATGACTTTTTTGAAATTCTTGGGTTTTTTGTTTTGTCTGAGCTAACACGTGAGAGTGCATGTTTCAAAAATAATATACCGGCTAATAAATAGTTAAAAGAACACTTTTTAATATTAAGAACTGTAAAACATCTTTAAATTGTTTGAATGTTTTGTATGCAGTGCGCACAATGACCTAAATCAGAATTAGTGTTGGTAGTGGTTGCAAATAAGTGGTTTGAGATTCAGCTGCCTGACTTACATCAAAATAGTGGCCATGGATTCTAGACTGTAAAAAACTAATATTTAACTCAATAAAGAACAATTAGCACTAAGCAATTCAGTGTGATCCAGATTAAATCCACAAGAAAGAAATGTAACACATATAGGAGGCAGAATTATTGCCACATGTGCAGAAATTGAACAAAAAATACAGCACTGACAATTTAACCCTTTTAATGCCGACATATTAACAGTGGCATAAAAGAAAAACCACCATCTGACTAAATTAGGTGTTATTTATTACCACACCACACACACAAGCTCACTCATAGGTATTGTTTCTTATCCTTTTATGCATTTTCACTTATTTTCAAGTCCTTGTGCTTGACTGGTACATGTAATTATGTCTTTTAGATACTAACAAAATCTAATGATACATATTATTAGTTGCAGAAAAAATATTCACATTAATTACTGTACCATATTGGCTATAATGAGCTTCTGCTGTGGCAACATGCCCTCAGATCAATTATACCTTTTAATCTGCAAGACGGTGGCTAAATTGTGGAAACAGTAAATGCTATAATGTGCTTGCATTTGAGCAGTCACTGTTTTGGATTAGTGCTCTGGGTGTTCAATTACTTACCATACTTACGAGTATTCATTTTAGTGTGCAGTCTTAATTTTTTGAAAAAGTCTAGATTGTAAAATGGTAACACTGAATTGAGCTCCATATGTCTCACGTAGACTGAGCATTTTCAGACAAAAGACAGCATAAAAAGAAACTTGGTTATTTGCTTTTTTGCATGGATAAACTCAACGCATGACATTGTGTTTAAAGAGAATCAGCATCTCCACAGATATTAGGGAAGCCTGTAAGGCTCACACTTCTTCTGATATTTCAAACATTGTATGTATATGTGCATTAGCTGGGCAGATCATCGTCATTGTACCAAAACATCCATGATGGTTAAGAAAAGAGGTAAGAATCAGCCACTTCACATATCACATAGTTTAGATAGCACTGCAGTATTCAATGGTGAGATTCCTGCAGTCATTACTAATCCTTTCTAAACTAATTTGGAGACTCCTGTCTACGGTGTCACAGTGGCTTCTTAAAATCACAAGGGGTTTGCTCGCTACCAAGGAATGCATCCTTAAGTATTGACTTGGAATATAGAGTAGGCAGTGGCACAGAGCAGTCTAGACGTTATTTAAGCAGAGTATTTAAGAATATAATGTCATGGTCGAGGAAGAATCAGTGATTTGGAAATCTGGAAATCCTTTAAGTATGTGACGACGAATGATCATGTATTTGTTCGTGAAACCACTTCAAAGTTTATAAATATATCCTTCAACCTCATCTTAATGAAAGAGAAAAATTAAGATGGTTTCCAAAGTATCATCCCAGAAAATTGCTATGAGCTCTGTGGATACATAATTTTAGCTATAAGGTAGCTAGAACTTGATGCAACGTAGCTGAGCTCATATAGAAAACAGAGACGTCTCTGCAATACTATTAGTATTCAATTCAAACTTAGCTGAGTGGAGTCACCACTAACTATAGCCGTGTGTTGTTTTTTTTTTCTTTTTAGGCAGGGAGTAAATGTAATATTAAGAACTGTTAGCTTGTCAGCAGTGAAAACATATATTGATCATAGGCATTGCTGTAAATTTATTGTTTTTGGCATCCCCTACATGACTATTGGGAAAGTCTGTTGTGCCTTATCTTAAAACCCTTTTATTGATGAGATCTTCTTTCTGCTACTCCAAATGTAAGATTGTTTATACCATAATACATGAGATCATAAAAACATATTATGAATACATAACATGAATTTGTGAAATTGTACCTGAACCCCCCCATCAAAAGGAGGGGTTTACATAAGTGAACATACCATAACCATCATCCATCATAGCTTACCCAGATAAATAAACCAACCCTGGTATAGGCGTACTGCTGCAAAAAATTGTTTGTTGAAGCCACTGGGGTTCCCACCAGCACAATGGCCACGAAACCTCCTTTATCACAAGGGCACCAGGCCCAGCGGGTGTCCTGCACCTGCACCACGAGCATGGCCATACCCCAGATCGCCTGCTCCTGCGCTATACCAGAGCAAAATAAACGGAATAAATACTAAACCAACCAGCCATCCATGAAGCAGGTGGGACAAACTTTCTCACAACCTAATACACAATTTTAGGTAAAGAGGGAGACTGGCCTAGTCTCACCCCTTATAAACAGATTGAATTTCCACCAGTTGCAATGTACACCTACTGCCCCAGACTTGACCAAAACCCAAATTAACCCATTAGAGATATCCTTGTGTGCCCTATCCTTACACAGTGATTGCACCCTTCCTGGGATTTCATCCTTTCAGGGCTTATTCTGAAAAATAATACCATCTGCTTAATCATATAGCCACATCTCTTCATTTTGTGACATGGTAGTCTACAGTATGTTATATTTAGCTTTCTATTACGTTGGTTAAATTTTCTTGAATGTTCTTGAAATTTCTTTAGAATTTTAGGTACAAAAGAAAGCTAGGTTCCTGGCCCTGGTTAAGAGTTCCTTGGTGGTGGTGGCAATCATCCAGTGATGTGGTTTTTGGTGATGCTCTGTACTTAAAACTTTGAAGTTGCTGCCAATTTATATGGGGTTATAATTCAGCAAAAAAAAAAATATATTGTGATTAATTTAAACTACATTTAACTACTCTTTATCTGCAGAAGAAAGATGTGTTAAACCTATTTAAGTAGCGTATAATGAAAAGCCATGATTGATTATGTCACTAGCATTAGTCATTCACTTTGCAAAAATGTGCTATATTGTCTTAACTAATACTTTGATAATCCATCCCTAGAGGTTCACAATGAATACATCAAAGCCGAAGTTTATTAATATGGTGGACAAACATTGTCATACTAAGGAGAGGAATTATGATACAGAACATGTTTAAGTGCTTCTGCCAGCTCTCCCTTTAGTGAATAAACCAGTGCATCCTTTAAATGTAGTTGGACAGTGCTGACCCATAAACAGGTAACATCCAATAAATCCAAATCTGAATCAACAGAATCAGAATAGCATCCTACACTTGGTGAAAAGTTGGACAAAACCCACAAATAAACCGGAATAAGACTCATAAAGAACATAATATAATTCGTATAATCTATAAGAAGATTATAACTTTAATCACTTTCATTGATCAATACTATGGTTTTCAGTGGCACGGTACATTGCATTTTGTTAAACCCAATGGGTTAAACACAAAACAAGAAACCATACCAGGCCCGTGAAATCTTTCCGTGCTTAATATTTTCCAGGTGTCCCAGCATCAACCCTAAAGAAAATATATAATATGTAAACAAAACAAATTCAGGTTTAACTGAATACACAAGGGTGGTGACATAAAATAACAATAGGTGAAGTCATATCAGTTCAGGTTCTGTGGCTTGCAAGGGCGGATTTAAGAGTATATTGAGTTTCAGTTTACGGGAACTATCACGCTAAAACCAAGAAATGTAAACATATTGTTTCTGCATATGAACATGAGCTGATTAAAAGTCATCTGATTAAGCCCTCCAGATCCCATCAGTTTGCCTTAAAGGTGTGGCCATAGAATTGCGCTAAAATAAAATAAAAAAAAGCTTTGGATATATTTGCTAGTTTTGTTTATTTCAACAGCTGTGTGTGCTTTTACAGAGACACGTGGGTTGATTATGTTTATTTAGTTCATATGCTTAGAAGAAGGTTTTTTTTTTAAAAAAAAAATAATAATTAATCATGTCATTTATTTATAAACAAAATACTTTGTATACTGTTACTTATGTACGTAGATTTTTCAAGACCTCCAAGCCATGAATTGAAGTATTTTACATAATCCTACCTTTTAATAAATCTCCTTATTTTAAAAGTTATCTATTATGGTGGCCACCTGAGCAAAAATCCTGCAATGGCTTGAACAGTGGATGCAGGGTGCAAAATAGTGGCGTTCGCAGCCACAGAACACGGCAATGGAGAAAGAAGTGAGCAATGAATGCATCTCCATACTCCAACTGATGAATCCACAGACGCCCAATGAATATAAAAATATGAAGTTTATTGAAAAAAATAATATTAACAAAGCCAGGCTTCATCATGCATTCACACTCCCCAGCCACTAAAGGCTGCCTGGGGCTAGCCCAAGCCACATGTGCAGTTGTACTCCCAATCTTTAAAATGGCCAAATAATGGGGAAATGGCTAGTGTCACGACTTTGTAAAAGTTTTTCATACTTTACTGTGTGTGATGTTATTTATGATTATTGACGGTTATTTTTGTAAAATATTTAGACCATTTAGAAGAAGGAAGTATTTTATTTGTACAGCTTAACTTTCACAAGTTCCTGCTATTTCTATAAACATCACTGTGATTTTCAGGGTGATAGAACTCCTTGCTGTCCATCAACACTTGTGTTGTACATGCTAGTCATGTAACAGGTATGTCCCTCTAACTATTGATGCAACGTTGTGCCTACAAGTATTTTGCTTCATCCGAAATCCAGAGAAATCCATTTACACTGCAAATCAGTACTCAGCTTGCTCATCGTTTAATTATACTGATTGTCCTGGGGAAATGTTTCACTGGAGATAAACCAAACATCTATCAAGGAAAGGGCCGGCACACACTGCCCATAGAACAATTCCACCTAGGTGGCACAGTAATAAAGTAGCCAAGATCACATTGGGAAGACAGAATGCCCAATGTGTAGAATATAAACATAAAGAGAATGTGTAAAACACCTTAAGAGATCACATGAAGTATTTAACCCTTCTTACTTTAGACACACTGGTGGCTGTGTGTGTAATTGCAAGTAAAATATACAATAAAGCTTTGGGCAGTGGCCCAAAATTCTCACTTGTCCTCTTGCCATCCCTCCCCTGCACCAGTCACATAGTTCACGGGTATACTGATCAAGCGAAATGAGCAATTATAGCAATTATTGTTAAAGTATTAGAGGTAACCTGTTCCTTTATTTTTTTGCCAATACTACAAGCATTGTTTGGGAGGATATTTCCTTCTTCAGTGGCAAAATAAAGTTATTGGCAGTGACTATGCTATCTGTCTGCAGTAAAAACACAGGAGTAATGACATTATCTCTCACCTTGGAGCTCTGAGTCACAGCAAATGGTTTTGGCAGCAAACCAATGGTTTGTTTTGAAACTCAAATTCCCCCTCCCCCATTTTATATGATGAAACATAAACTTTGACATGTTGCTAGTATTATCAGTAACATTAAAACATTTTAAGAAAAAAAAGAAAGAAAAAAAATAGAGACCGTAGGTACATGCGTAGTTTGGGGGGGGGGGGGCTTTATCCTCACTATTTTACATATGATATGCTCTAGTCACAAAAACACAAAATTAAAGCCTTTGTGAAGATCCTGGGAAGGAGGGTGCATCTTGACCAAGAAGGGCAATGTGTGAGTGTAGAGGAGTGTATGGATGGAGTGAATGGTAAGTCAAGGGTGGAATGACCGGGGCTGCTGATAAAGGGGATGGGGTGAATGGTAGGTCCACGTTACGGATGTAGGCCTTGAATTCTTTAATCTCTCATTGCAGGATATGTTGGAGCGTGCCATGGAATTTTCTGGTGGGGCCCTCACACTGATTTTAAGGAGGAAAACCCATGGGGCTAGAGCAGGTGTCTAGGATAAAGTATAGTTGATTTTGGCCATATAATTAATCTTTGGACATCCCCACTTGTGTACTGTGCCACCAAAAACAAAAATTATACCGTAGGAAATTGTGTCTTAAGGAAAACCTAATCATTTTGCTTACATTTATTTCAAAGTACATCAAGGAAAAAAATGGCTATTTGCAGTGAGTGCTAAATCTAAATTTAATGAATATTATTAAAATGAATTTGCTACATTATTAAAAAAAAAAAAGATGGGAAGTTTTGTGGCAATTTTCTCATTCATTTTAGTGGAACAGAGATGTTAACCATATTGGAAGTGATAAAGGTTAGGAGCCACCGAACAGACGCTTACATCTCATTTCTTTTGGTATGTCTGTGGTTGCCTTGTTCAAAGAACTCATAGAGGGAGTAGTCGGGCCCACAATTGTCGAGGTGGTTAAGGCTCAGGGCTTCAGTCTCTGTGACCAGCTTGCCAGATAGAGTGGCATAAGGTTCCTTATGTTCATCACCTTCTGCTTTAGGACCACCATCAGCTTCCACAGCCTTATTGGATGGAAGATCCCCCGTGGCTCTGCTGCTTCATCTGATCTCATTGCTGGCTTTTTAGCCCAGAGCTTGGAGACAGTGGATTGGTCTTGTTGCTTCCAGAGCTGCTGGCTACACACTGGCCACCTTTCTCCTGGACTGGAAGGGCATTCTTCTTCCTCTTCATCTTCCCTTTTGCTGCTTTCTTTGCTGGGGTAGAGGTTGCTGCTTTCCTAAAGATCCTGCTGGCATAGAGTTAGGATAGCCTTGCTGCCTGCCAGGTCTTTAGATTTTACCTCTTCACCGGTCTCCCAGAAGTCATGGGTTTCTTCCTTCTGCTAGAGTCAAAGTCTGGATTCTTATGCTTGTCCTCTTCCAGTTTCTTGGCTTGTTATTATTGCTTAATCTGCTATTCAAATGGTAATTGTTGCAGAGTAATCTTTACTTTGACTTATAGGGGATACATATGATGGCTGGAATGTCCCCTTAAGTGATGTCCCGCAGTTTTGTTGCTCTTGTTTCTAATTTTGTGTTTTCAATTCTTGGAATATTTACCATGTAATACTACCGTATTTGATGTATTTAACATTTTTTGCTCAAGAGATAAGCTTAGCTGCTTCAAATAGGGTTAGATGACCAGTGACCTATAGTCTTCTTAGCCTCAGGTTGTGAGTTTACATACTTCTGGAAAATCTATCTCTAACCAATGCTTGTAGCTTTTAATTGCACTGTGCTATACTATTAAATTAAAGTAAAACTCGGAGACCTGTACTTATATTCCAGTTGTTGCTATATAGTTTATCTTTTGCTCACATATTAATATGAATTTGTTAAAGTTAGTTTGAAATTTTAGAAGGCAATTTTCACAGCTCGGCTACTGAAACTAACCTTCTGAAGCTCCCTCATTCCCCATTCCTTGTGACAATTTCTGTAAATACAGGCCCTGCATAAACATTAGATATCTGCTTTGCCTAAAACTTTAATAGCAGACACTTGAAAACACGTCAGGAATTTACCTGTCTTAAACAAAAATACTCCATGTTAGAAATAAACATTTTCACTGACTTGCTATATACTAAGACTGTCTTCATATATCCCCATGGATCTGAAAAAAATCTTTTTTTGTAACAGGCATCTTTTGATTTTAATGTATACTATTACAGTCTTTTGATGTGTAATTTATTAGAAAATCAAAATTATATGCTTAATTGTGTTTTGGGGATACTTGTAGATATAAGTAAACTGAGAATCCAATCATTATCATTATTGCTGTCAATCATGTTAACAACAAAAGAAAATTGCAGGTGATGAGCGGCAAGTAAAATTGATTTGAACAAACTTTTCATTTTGCTGCGACTTGTTTCTGACATTCAATTACGTTTTCCATCTGATTGGTTCTGATGAAATTTGGCGGGTAATCTCAAGGTTTAGGAAGAGATCCAGACTCCAGCATGACCAGTCTTAGGTGTTCAGTAGGCCTGTGCAGGCCACCCCTGAGGTTCCCCCTCCCGTCATGACTTTTCTCTCTCTTCCTCTTTACATCTCCCTTTTCTCCCTATTGTTCCTATTTTCTATTCCTTTCGTCTTTCTCTTTACCTCTCCTTTTCTTCCTAACTCCCTCATTTTCTCTTTGATTCTCCCTTCTCATTATCCCTCTTCCTCACTGCTTCACTGGTGAGCACTGGAAAATGATCTCATATTCCGGCACATAAAATGCCACCACCATAACCAAGACAGAGGCCTCACACTCCCACTGCCGCAGTCAGGGCAACACTGAGGTCAGTGGTGGGAGGGAGCGGAAGAAACAGAAGGACGCCAAGCAGTTGCTGAAACCTTTTCATGAGCGACAGCTTGGCTCCCCTTTCTCTCTCCTCTGCTCCTTGCCACCTCTGCACCCGCATTGGTGCGGCCCTGGCCTTGGTGATAGGATGGCCATCTGGCGCCCTTGCTGCCATGACGCCCTGTGTGACCACACAGCTTGCACACCCCAAAGGCCATCTCTACATGCTACCAATCAAGCCGTTATTAAGATCAGGCATGGGGGGGACTCCAAGCTATCCAGGGACACCTTGCTTGTGGGTGAGCTCCTTTGAGAAGGCCCCAAAACAGCATGTTTATTTCCCCGCAGACTATTTCTCCACAGGGGGTCCCAGAGTCAAATGCCAGAGACATAATCATGTTTAGAAAACCCTTTTAATATGTTAATGTGAGTTGGTTTGTGGACCTTGTTGTGAACTTTGTGTATTTTGTGGGTCCAGTGTGTGTGTGTTTAACTTATTATGTTCCTTATCTGATTGAGTTGTGTATATAAGGCTGTGTGTTTCTGCAAAAAGTGTTCTATTCTCACCTCAACATTGGTTCTGTCTGATGTTTGGGTGGGTTGGTATAATAGCTCACTGTCCTTTTCAGGACAGTACAAGCACTGCATAAGCTACTCTATGGCTATCTACAGTGCCATTGTGGCTCCAGTACAGCGGTGTCACAATTCCTCCTCTTTGCAGTGCTAGTCTTGGCTGATGCTGAAAGGGTTAATCGCTGGTGTCTCGGAGAAGGAAGCACAGTTTGGTGACCCTCCTGTCACATGCATATTTACCTACTCAATTGAATTCAATATTGCTGCAGCTTTATAAAAAAAATTAAACTATTGATATGACAGTTGAGGAGTGGGATACGGGGAAGTAAACTCTGACCATTCCCCATCCAACCCTGTCTACTTTTTTCCCTTTCCAGCTGTCTTCTCCTACCTAATATTTTTTTTATTAAAATAGCTACCCTTGAGTCCAGATTCTCAACTCATCCTCACCCTTATGATGTCAGGTTTAAATAACCTATACGTAATCTTCAGCCTCCAGAGCTCAAGGGTCCCTAGGCATGTGCCTAGTATGCTTAATGGATAATCTGGCAGTGTCCCCAAAGATCCAAGGTTGTTAAGGATTTGTTGGTTCTGTTATTAATAAAACAATTGTTTTATTGGTTCTGATGTAGATGCAGACTCTTTAAGATATTAGTTAAGTAAAAGCTACGTTTGTTACACAGTTACTTTCCCTTTGCTCCATTGAACAGAATATCTTAACAAAGCATTTTAAAGTATGCATGCATACAGGCTTCAAATTCAATTGGCTTCAGTATCCTTGCATATTCTAACAATTTCAGAAGCTTTTATTCATGTTCAAAAATGTTTGACTCTAAGCAAAGTTTTTCTCACACAGCCTAAGTAAACATGTACAATATGACCTCAGTTTACGAGTGACATCATCTCCCTACAGTATAAAGGATAGCATGATGATTTGTTTTAACATGTTTCCCTTTATGTCATTGCTTTTATTTCAATGCAACTTAATTTGATGAATGCCCTTTGGTTATATTAACATATGGTGTTGAAATTTGTAGTATGTTACAATAATATTTAGGTGTTTTTATTTATTTTTGTCTGCTGGGGATGTTTATACATGAACAAGTTTTTTTTGTTGTAGCTGAGGCATTCATACCTCATCAGTATGGCTGCTTTAGGGTTTGAAAAACCTATTATGTAGATTATGCACAAAGTTCTTTACAGTGCCATACTTTGCGGCAGGACCCCGTGTGCCCAGTGCTGGGATATTACGTCATGCTGGTGCTCCACCTCAGAAGGACTCTGGTGATAAGGGACACTACAGAGGCTGTGCCGGCTAGGAATATGTAGATGTAAAATGGCTTGTTACAAGGGAGAACTCTGATTTCTCAATCCAACTCATTAAGCAGCCCCAATAAGCAATTTAATATGGTAATATGGTGCAGTGGTTGCCTTTTTGCTCCCCTATACACACTATACACACACTTCCTTCACCCCTGTCCAAATTATTGTAATCACTCCTCTGTTTATGACCTTACGCTGTTTATGGAATGTGAATCCCTGCCCTATTTCAGTACTGTAGTTTGGGGTAGCCGTATTAGTCCAGTGCATACGAATGCAAAAAACTGAATGTTGCAGAATCTTGTAATACCTTTTTTATTGGACTAACAGTATTTAAAATTATAGACAAGCTTTCGGGAGTCCTCCCTTTATCGAGTCAAAAGCATTTCTGACCAAGCAAGTGAAAACCACAGTTTAAAACAGTTTAAAACTGACCAGTACATGTTCTGATACAGGGTTAAAACAGGGGTTAAAATAACAAGATAGAGAATTTGCAGACAAAAAACTAAGAGGGTCGTAAATAGTAAATAGTGGCATATACTGCACAGATAAGGCAAGGGGGGAGCAGGGGTGAGCATGTAGGAGAGAGGGAGAGAAGAAGAAAAAAAAAAGGCACAGGTTATAGGAAGTTTTGATAATGTGCTAAGAAGCTCAAATCCACATTAAGTCCTCTGTTTTTACAATCATAAAAATGTATCATTTTGGCTTCAAATGTCTTTCTTTCTTGGGTGTTTTTGAAATGACCTCTCAGTGTTTTGATTTTGAGGTCATGTATGGAGTGGCCGGTTTGGGTAAAGTGGTGCCCAACTGGGGTGCAAAAGTTTTCTTCATCATGATGGTTGATGGAGTATCTGTGTAGATTCATCCTTTTATTAAGTTGCTGGCAGGTTTCACCGATGTAACACCCTATAGCACATTTGGTGCATTGAATCATGTATACAACATTCTGTGAAGTGCATGAGTATGATCCTTTAATATTGTATGTCTTGTTGTTGTGGGTGGCTGTGTTGCTGGTACAGATGTGTTGACAAAGTTTGCATCTAGCTTTGTTGCATGGTTTGCTTCCATTATCTGTGTGTGTTGTTTCAGTATGTAGTTTGCTACTCACCAGCTTTTGTTTGAGATTAGCTGGTTGCCTTATCAGTGCAGTATATGCCACTATTTACTATTTACGACCCTCTTAGTTTTGTTGCTTTAACCCCTGTTTTAACCCTGTATCAGAACATGTACTGGTCAGTTTTAAACTGTTTTAAACTGTGTTTTTCACTTGCTTGGTCAGAAATGCTTTTGACTTGATAAAGGGAGGACTCCCGAAAGCTCGTCTATTATTTTAAATACTGTTAGTCCAATAAAAAAGGTATTACAAGATTCTGTAACATTCTGTTTTTTGCCCTATTTCAGGAAATAATTATGGACATCTACAGGGCTTCCTTATTTCTAAATGATCCCTTGGGCCCATGCAGTTGTACATTTTACACATTTGCATGCAAAAAGAAATTACACATACAATCACGTAGACTAAAACTCCCTTTAGAAAAAGTGCATGTGCCCATTTAGGGTATAGGTGTCCCAAGGGGTTGGCATTGGGCAGTCAGATACAATAATAGATAAGATGGGCTGTTTGTGTTGATCCCCGTAGACTTAGATGGAAAGAGATTTGGTGCTCCTCTACTTGGTTACCGTTCCCCAAGAAGAGTATGTGCTTCTCCCATTAGTAGCATTACCTCCACCTCTGCTGTTTATTGAGTGCTTGATTGGCCGTCTACCCCTATATTGTCAGTTAGCTGGTTAGGTTGTGAAATATTCTACTACAACTACTGAATTTGAGTCCTAATCTTTTTATTGTTTTCTTTTGATCTGTACCAGGGCTGAACTAGCCACCAGGTTACGTAAATCTTTATGCTCATGCAGCATGTGGCATATCGACCTGGTGGCTGCGCACTGCAGTATCTGATCTGCCTCTGGCGAGTTAAGGTTGGGTAAGCTTGGAGCGATGTTGGCCAATCTAGCCTTCTTAGCGGTGGATATTAGTGGAGGTTTCTAAAAACAACAGAAAATGACATACCCTGTTGCACTCACAGTAACATGGTCCACCAATCATAGAAACCACAGCTCTAGTTGTATGTGGGGATATTTAAGTTATTATTCATTTTTTAAATGTTTTGAGCTGCTGTCAATTGGTTACAAGGTCCCATAAAAATTCCCACTAAAGCCTAACTTCCTAGTTGCAAAAGTAAAACTGCCAATCTTTGGACATTTGAAATGTTGGTATTTAAGGAATGTCTCCCAAGGTTTTGTGCCCTGGGAGGCTCTCCATATTGCACCCCGGAGAAGAAAGCCTTATTTACATTTATTATTGATTTATTATTTATTCATTATTTACATTTGCTTTAAAACAATGAATGCCAGTGACCTTAGAAGCGTGATTTCTTTTTAAATGAAGAAAAGAAAAACGATATTACCCATAGAAATAAAGGCAATGTCCATGTTTTTCACATTTGTCAGTCGTGCTCAAGAATAAGAAGTACGGTATAACACAATGCATTATTACACTGGTTATCAGAAATAACTGACTTCCTCTTACAGAGGAAATACTTAAAAGTCACAGTAGTGCTTTGGAGCAGGAACGGAAAAGCCACATTGAGTAAGAAAATGACACAATGCAGCTTAACACACACAGCTAGCGAAAAACAGTTTGTTACCAGAGTCTCGAACTACCACTAAAAAGTAAAACACATCGTCAAGAACTACCGTCTGCTGTCCGCAGGTAAGAAACACGAGAAAGTGTTTATGCTGTAAGTTCTGTTAATAGACACATGGGTGTTTTAGAACGTTTAAACAGTAACACAGTTACTGTAAGAATACCGAGTTTCTATGTATTTCTGATATATATTCAAATAACTGAATTTCTTTACAAAATTGTAAAAAAAAAAGTTGTGCAATGCAGAATTGCAGAGCTGGGTTATTCCTAAACAGCAGTTTTTGGTACAAGCGGCCTAAATACTAGCCAGCAGGAACATTTCACTGGTTGCTATGGTGATAAGACCACCATATGCACCATAATTAATTTTAATAATGTACTCTTTAAAGTAAACAGTTAAGAAATGGGACACAATTATAAAGAACACCGTTTTAAACTGTTAAAGTGCTGGAATGTATACCTTAAGTGCCTATATGATTGTTTTTTTTGTTTTATATTACTATTAGACATTATTAAGGTGAATATAGTGTAGTAACCCCTTATGGAATATTGGGCATTTATTTGATTGTAAAAATTAGTTCAGGGTTTAGTGTAATTGGCAACTATACTGGCATTCCATGTACACTCACAAATAAAGACAGCGCATTCGTTCCCCGCTTTATGTATGCTCGCTTCGCAAGAACTGATGCACAACAGCATGCCGCCATCATGTCTGCATGACCTGACGATAGAAGCAAAATTGTGACAGAACATTTTTGCTGCATATAACTACATGTTCCATAACAAATTAGAAAAAAAGGTAAAAACCTTTGGAGTAGCTTGATGGAAGCTTGTGTGTCTCCTACAAAAGCCTTTAAATTTAAATTACGGTGTTTCCTTACTCATATCCATGTTTGTTACATTTGGAATTGTGGTGGCACAATGGACTTAATGTCCACTATCAAACAAATAAGTGCGCTTTAATTGCTTTTTGTACCAGATGCTCACAACTGGTATGGGGAATTTTGGCTTTAGTGAGTACTGAACTCTATTACACATTAACAGGACATCATAACAATCATCTGTTCTTAGCAGGTCTAAAAATTACATCAATACAACCTCGGATGACATATTACATTGTGTCATGTGTGAAAAACCAAGTACACCGGTAAAGGTTCCATAGGAATTAAGATGTTAATGCCCTTGATTAATTGATAATCAGCAAGTGTGAGCACCTCTACAAAAGCCAAGTTTTTAGAAGTTTGCTGATCTGGGGCATTCACGTGTGTGTTTACAGAGTGCCAAGGAGGAAAGGCATCAGCAATGATCTTAGGGAAGCAATTGTTGCTGCCCATCTTCCCAGGGGTGGACATCCCAGCAAATTCACCCCAACGTCAAACCGTGCAATGCTCAGCAAAATTGCAAGAAAAAAACACAAGAGTTATATCACAGACTCTACAGGCCTCAGTTAGCATGTTCATGCCAGTACAATTAGAAAGACTGTAACAAGTATGGTTTGTTTGGAAGGGTTGCCAAGAGAAAAGTCATCTCTCTAAAAACAACATGCCACCATTGTTTAGGTTTGCAAAGTTGCATTTGAACAAACCACACTGCTTCTGGGACAATGTCCTTTGGACAGGCGTGACCAAAGTGGAGATGTTTGGCCAAAGGCACATATTTGCGAGAGTGACAGGTGTTCCACTACTCAGTCTGGGGTCTTCATGTGTGCATGTACATATCCATTTCCACCTTTATGGAGACAGAAGCATAAAGAATATCTTCCTTTTGTATTCTATTTTTATATACAGTGATATCCTCATATGTGTCTATCATACTGTACATTTTTTTCTAAAAAATGTTCACTAAATGATCTTATTTGTTGCTTAGCCTATGATTGCAGAACCTAAAGAGCGAGTGTTTGTTAAACAACATAACGGAAGAAAAATATTTGTGCGGCAAACTGTTTGCTTCTATTTTTCGTGTTGTATTTGTAAAAAAAAATAATAATTATAGGGGACTAAATCCATGGTACTGTCTTTACAGATTACAATTGTATATTGTTTATTGTATATTGTTTTTTGTATGCACAGTTTGGAGTGTTGCCACTGATAAATCCACTTTGGGCAACTTTTCACATTGACATCTGTAGATTCTGTAAACAGGAAATAGAATTTGCTTCCCTCTCTGGCATCAATGAACTTAATACGGCAAAGCATAGCATTGTGGTTAGTTAGGAGATGAGACATTTTACATATTACTGTCTATGTTATCATTTAAAATCAGATTATCCTACCTCGCAAACTACTAGGTAACAATAGTTACATTTCTTAAGCTGCTTTTCAACAATCCAAAAATTAAACAGGATGATTTTGTTTTCATTATTTTTAGGACTCCATATAAAAAACACATCACATCCACTTTGCTAGTAGGATGCAATGGACATGATCATACATGATAATCAGAATTATCAAATTAAGCAAATGTACAAATTAACTTACTTTAACTTGCATATACAATTTTATATAAAATAATTATAAAATAGTGAAAGTTACTGTTCATATTAGGGTAGAATCATATATACTGTAAAGAGGAAACTGGTTTCCTGAAGAGGTTCCCACTATAAGGCTTCATATAACTAAGTAACATTGTGACTATAGGTCATATAGGCCCAGACTTACCATCTGGCACACTTGACATACGTGTGCTGGACTGTACCTGCCAATTCTCCCACTCAAGACCACTTAGGCTGCCAGTGTGATAATTTAGCATGTGGTCTCCTGTCTGGATACATGAAGTCACATGCTACATGTCTTCATCTAGGTTGATGCTAAAGTATGGCCCCACATCAGTGATTTATGGGCTACCTTAAGTGAAGATAAACCACACAAAGTCACACACATATTTTGATGGTGACTTTTGTTATCAATGGCTTGGCACTTACCCATTGGAGCTGCGTTCTAGCATAACCAAAGATGGAGTGGTATTATTTTTAGTGTAATTTGCCTTAGTACTTGTTCTCCCTGTATTTGTAAGATTGTTTCAAAATCCCCAGCTTTGTATGATTAAAATAAATCTTTTGTATTCTTGAGATTTTTTCCCTCTTAAATGGTCTAGCCTCCAGGAGAATAGTTAATGCCGGTATTATACTGGTATTATTCATTAAGGCAGAGCCAATTATAATTACTACCTTGAGGGAGTTTTTCTGTGTTACATGATTATAGTGATATCCCAACTGAAATCCATGGGTTTCTTTAATTGTTCAAAATTCAACAACATATGTTTTAAAGCCAACAATATCTATTTCCCGACAAATCAGTTTACTATTATTTTTTTTTCTCTTAGAGATGATCTTTAAGAAAAATGAAAGCTGAGTTACCCACATAAAAGAATTGGAATTATATTGTTATATTATGTCAAATGTTTAAATATTAACATAGCTAATCTTAAAAAGGACACACCGTATCTGTACCAAATCAATAAGGAATCCAGCATTTGTAAAGCCATTGCGTAGACATTAAAGAAAATTAGAAACGATTATGCAATTTAAAAGAACACAGTCATCTCGGATTTTATTTTCCCACCAATGTATCTCTGACTGGGTTGCAGTCAAAGGCAGGGATGGCCTTCAATCTCAACCGTTGTCAGGTGAGTATTATAGGAAAAGGGTTTTCAACATATGGTGACCAGCACTGACCAGGTTCTGTCAACATTTGACATCTAATTGAACTAATGCAACTATATTATAATTAATCCTTCTCATGTTACTTTCAGTCATTTGCCAGAATATAATTTTTGAAAGCTATGGCAGAACGGAGGCGATCAAGAGGGAGAAAAATGGGTTCCTCAAGAAGGATGATAAAGCAAGAAGAAAAAGAGGAAACATTAAATGAGACCTTATCAATCCCTGAGGAGGATTCCTATATATCCGAAATCATGGACAAAATTCACAGCTTTTTCAGAGAAGATGACCCAAGCAGAAATATGTTTGTCATGCGCAGTGATATGGAGGTGATTTTTAAGATGAAAATAATTACATTTAGAACATTGAGTGGGCATTGTTAGGCTTGTTCTTGGGTACCACTAAAACGGGACAACAAAGTTCAATGAGCTAAAGAATTATTTCATTGTTTGTTAAGGATGTTAAAAAAGTCAGGATCATTTTAATTCACGATTGTTACAAAGCATTTCTTACAAAACATTAAATATATGGTAGAACTTAAGGTAGGACCTGGGGAGCTGGCTGAAGGATCTGTCCTGGACCCAGGGTAATGACCCCCTTAAATATACCACTAAACATACCCATCAAAAAGTATTATTTTTATATAATTACTACAGAAAAATACTAACTTTCAGTCATATTAGAATTAGAATCAGAAAATTGGGAACAATTAGTATATCACATTAATGTTCAGGAATAATTAAATTAAAGACAAACAAAGGGAGTTATATAAATATCTAGCTGACCGCCAAAATAAATACAGTTATAACAGAAAAGGGACCTCAGCTACAAAAGATGAATGGGGAGACATGTATAGCATGTATGTTTAGAGTAGAAGACGTTCTACTTGAAATCTCGGTAGTAAAAACAGACAAATCCACAGAATGCTATGGGATACACTCAAAGTTATCAAAATAAGGCCATATGTGCCTTTGTTTAAATTACTTTGGGGTACTTTTAGATGAAGTACTTTTAGATGAATGTATGATGACAAATAAGATGTCTTACCTTCTTCACCTTGCCCATTAAGCTCCTTAAATACGCCCCGGTCTCTCTGATTCATTGTATTGTGCACCAGAATGCAAAAACACTTCCTGGGGCACAAAGAAGTGGAGAGGGAAGTTAGGCTGCATTGTGGAACCAATCTCCCCTTTGCAGGATGAACCCCAAAATCAGGATCCCACATGAATTGGGATAGTTTGGAGGTCTACAAAATGCAATAGGCCTATGGATTGTTATGGAACACATATTAACTATGTTTCAAAGAGGTTAATGAATTTACAATGCAGGTATGCAATGTACTGAAGGCTGATTAAGTTTTAATATCTAAATTCTAATGGTGGTTGAAAAATAATCAAATATGTATTTTTGATACTTTCAGAAAGTCAGCAGTATTATTTTCTCCAGTGTGCAAGAATTAGAACAGCTCTTTGATTTATTGGACAGTGAAGGAAAAGGATACCTACCATGTGAAGAGTTCACATCAGGACTGAGTATGTACAAGTAAACTCATTTTTCTCCTTAAAACGTGTAGCTTCATGCTTAGGTAATTATTCAAATCTCTCCATAATTCAAATATATTTTAAAGGTTTGAGAGGAGCCCATGGAAATATAAATATTATTATTTCAACAATAAATCACTTTAATGCATTGTCTTATCTCTTTATAAGGTCATGGACAATGGGCATGGAGAATGTCACCTATGTAGATAGGGAAGTAGTTGTATTGTTACCGGGATCCTTAAGATGTCCCTTCTTCAAAACTACCATTGATGTTAGAGCTATACTAGAAAATAATCTAATTTTCCATTTAATCTGACATAACAAAGATATTTTGCATTGTTTAAGTAAGGATGTTCTTGGACTATAGTTTGTAAGTATTAAAATGTATTTAAGGGCACTGTATTTGCAATACGTATATACCGTATACAAATGGAGAAATTTTATTTAAAAGTTTTAATGAAAGTTTTACATAGCAGATAAAACAAAAGGAAAAATAAAAAGAATAATAACACCTACACAATGTGTATACATGGACATAAATTTATTTGGCTGCAAAGAAGTCTTTCCTTGGGTGCCAGAAGAATGAAACAACACTACACAATCAATATATTAAGCTAAATTGATTTATTATTCTCCATCATTAGCTTAACTGTCACAATTATTTTTTTGGGCTTCTGTGTCTTTAAATGTTATTGTTTATGTGTGGGGGAAGTGCAGAGTGGCTTTTATCTATGGGATCAAAAGTATTTCCTTTTGTCCATTGGATCAACTTTCAAATGTTTATGTTTGTGCAGTATCGGAAAAAGGAAATTAGTTCAAGGGCTAGTTGGAGACCAAAACAGCATACTAGTACCGATCGCTTTTATCCAGTTTTAGTCACTTCCATAAACAAATACGCATGTTGTGACTGTTTTTTTGCCTTTGTAAACTAGTTGTCAGTTTTCCTTTTATACTCATTGGCATAAATTATTCACATTGCATGCCCCCTACGGACACAGTCAATTGATATCCCCTAACCTCTTTTTCTTACTGTACTCTTAAAAGAGAATTCTTTGATTTAAATTAAGTTCGTTATTATTTACGTAGAAGAAATTCTACCTTTATCACATATTAAGCAATACTGTTTGTATACAGCCATGGGCAATGATTATACATAGTCTTTTTCTTCTTTTTGCTCTTTTTTTAGGAGACTTCATCCAGTCAGATAACAATCCGTGGAATCAAAAGAGAAAAAGAAAATCTAAGAAAAGAATAACAGAGTTTCCTGATTTCCCATCACTAGAGGATGTAGACACTGAGGAAAGGAAACAGTTTATGTCCTTCATGGAACACCTTGGAGCAAATAATATATTTGAAGAGTAAGACGTAGCAAAAGAAACAAACAAAAATGTCTTCTTATTTTTTATGGAGCAATTATATATTATATGCTAAGGAAAAACCTCCGATCATAATCACTGTGAATTATTTTGAGATCAAAGTATTACAAATCTGAAAAAATAGAAAATAAAGAAAAATGTTAATTCATTAATTTAGAAGTCACTAGAAAACACACTTGAAGTTGAAAAAGACATCAAAAATGTATTTTTATATGCCATTAGGCAACTTAAGACAAGCTACCTAGAATGTATACTAGCTGATATCTCAAGGCAGCTTGAAGGCCTGGGCAGGCCACCTGGCATACGGGACAAATACTAAGAGGGCCAGTGCTGGACAGTGCCACACACTCTGTTTCTGCCACTCCAGCAGTGAGCATAAAAACATTGATACGGCTGCATCAGCCACAGTTAAATAATCCGGAGGCCGCTGGCCTTAAAGTGCCGGGGCCTAGCCGTCATCGCCAGTCTGGCTCTGATCTTAGGCGACACGTTACATTTAAAAATAACCAATTGTAATGAACAGATTGTTTAGGTGTGTATTGAGATTGTTATGCCAGATACCTATATTTTAAGGCCAAAGCCTTCAACTAATAAAGGGCCTATATTAAAATTAGCTCAACAATTTTCTGTCTTAAATTCCAACTGGACTGAGGCCATCTTATACTCACATGCAATAGAAATATATTTCATAGCACATTCTATGGAACAGAAAACAAAGAATGACAATATATGTTTGTACATACTTGCATGTATTGAAATGAATGAAGCTGCTAAGGGAGACCCTGTTAAAACGATGTTAAGGAGCTGCAAAGGCCATCTGGTAACATCTCCTAATCTTTGGACTGAGAATCTGTAACCCCTTAATGACAAAGCCCGTAAATGCATTGTTTTCAATGGGTTTAGGAACCACCCATTGCCCTTAAGGGGTTAAACAATACAATTTCCACAAAACTATTTTGTTTTATCACAGTGAGACAGAAATCTGGAAGCTCTGGACAAGACTTGCTCAAGATGAACCTCATTTACTTGAGAACCTGGAAGAATTTTTGGCAAAAGTTACGAGTCAAATAAAAGAAGCCAGGGAAGAAAAAGAGACGTTGGAGATGGCACTGAAAAAGTGAGTTTAATATAACAATGAATGTAATTAAGTAATATCCTTAAGCAAAAAACTTTGCAACAAAACTTTCAATTAATATTCTCATAATGGCAGATACATGTACTTATGAACTTAGTCCAACACTAAGAAAAGTAAGAAAGGCTGCAATAAGTATTTTAACGATTAACAATAGTGTATTTATTTAGAAGCTGCTCAATAAGAATTGTCCTTTGTTTGCTATTCTGAATTTTTAGTCTTCCAAAATTGGAAGATGATACAGTGAACTATGTTCAGGGAGGTTTTAGAACTTTGAGTACGTAAGAGACTTTCAGAAAGACATTGCTTATAGACAAATTCAGGCGGCATAAAAGTATCTAGCCCTCTTTGGAATACCAAATTTAACAATTGTGTTATTCACTCTAGTTGGAGTATACCTAGGTAATGTGCCGAGCTGGGTTCAAATAAGGGCAGATGGATATTGGGCTAGATGGTGAGTTTTCTAGGATTGGTCTTAAGGAGGAAATCAGAAGAGTTGATCTGCTAGGTTGTCATTGAATACATCAAGCCAACAGGGGTTTATTCACCAATGAGAAAGGAGTTACAACTTGAGTTAAAACTGTTTGTCCGTGATTATTTTTTATTTTTTAGCAAACAATATTACTAGAATTCATAGAAATCAAATTCACAGACATGCATGGTAAGAAAGTTTGTAATTTTGCCCACAGAAGAATATCTGAACACACAGCAGAGGTCAATCATTTATACGAGGAGATGGAACAACAAATGAATGCTGAAAGAAAAAAATTGCTTCATGAGGTATATAGTAGTTCTACAAATTAGCATTTGATGATCAACTGTTCATTTCTAGCACATCTGTTATTTAATTATTTTGGAAAATCACACCAAAACCTTTAAGAAGCCTTTTCATTTGTTACGACAGCAACCTGTCAGCAAACACAATCAGTCCCTGCCTTTGTGTCACAAATAAAGTCAACAGAGTAGGTGGAACAGCACATTCATGAAACTCCATAAACATCATGTTTTATGACTGACATTATAGTCTGCACAATAACAAACCGTAAAACTACATGGAAAGGATTTTGCTAACTTGAGAATACATTTTAGAGTGATGAACGAAGCAGCGTTCACAGCCAAGAAATGAAGAAAGTCATTGAAGTGAAAAATAAAGAAGTACAGCAGCTGGTTGGAGTTCAGGATCAGGTAAGGGAGCAAGGTTAAATGGTAATTTCTTTGACGTCCTTTGTCTTTTCTTCCATTATCAGTCAAACATCACATACCTAACAAATCATTGAAATCCTACTGGGGACCACTGGTGGGATCTTTAAGGGTAATATTGAATACAATAAATTTGCTGGTATTCATTTGATGACATTAATGCAAAAACCCAGATGCTTTTCAAATGTGATTTACTTAGACTTAAGATGGGGTAAGTGGACAATTCTTGAGACAAACAGAAACAAAGGACAGCAATCCGTCCCTCAGTCAGGGTACTGTCCCAGGAAAACAGGACAGCTAGTCCCACTGTTTTATGTACATTTTGAAATCTTGCTATAGTTGCATATTATTGTGTAGGTGAAGTAGGCCCTGGGATGCTTTACTAGTCACCATATCGGAAAACTGATCTACATAGTACACTTGCGAGATTTATACCATGGAGGTCTGTGGATAACTCCATAACATGCTTTACTGTGCTGCTTTTGGAAATAAGCCATTCAAATTCTAAAACATATTTTTGTTTGAAAGTTGGAAAGAGAACTTCATAAGCTGAAAAGCACAGAGAAGGTTACAAAGACAGAAAATGAAAAACTAAAACGTACCAATCAGGATCTGGAACAAAAGCTAGAGAAAATTCGAGATCAGCTTTCGGAAACGCAAACTCGTTTGAGCGAAATGAGAAAAAAAGTAAATCAACATGAACATGACAAGTAAGTACTAGCATGTCTTTTCAAAAACTAGAATAATCAATGGTTGAATTAAATATAGTACTATATATAATAATACTTTAGATTACTATAGCCATATATTTATGTGCTTTATTTTTTATTTATACCGTTTATATGAAAAAATAATGTTTCTGTGACATTACAAGAGAATGCAACATTTGGCCATGTTAAAGCATATTTTTTTCTTTTAAATGTTTTTATTTTTCTTTTAAATGTTTTTAATTCACTGACTTTCAAAGTATGTATTTGAGTATTATAGACGTGTAATTATAATGAAACTGGAACATCAGCCCAAAACATCGCTTAGGACCTCTTAAAGTCAGTCTTACAAATTAAATTAAGAATAAAACACAGGTTATGGCAGATATCGTACAAGTTTCTCTTTTTGGGGGGTTTGTAAAGATTTCCCAGTCTGATCATCAAATTCTAAAAGCATGCATAGAATTTCTGTTGAACTGTGCACATTTTTCTATGATAATGCTTTGGAAATGAAACCAAAAATTGATGTAATTGCCCTTCTGCATCCTTATCCTTACTTGACCTGCTCCGATGCTGTCAGCATTACTTTCACCATCAGACTGGCCATAGTAAGAAACATTTAAACTAAAACAATAATATACCACTTACATGGTGGTCCAATTAGAAACAGAGGAGTCAAATTAGAGATTATTCCTCTAATTGCTGGAATAAAAATAGTCCAAAGAAGGACATAGTGACATGTTTTTAATCTTGACTCTTGGATGCGTGCAGGAAACTGCATCATCACTTAGGTCCGGTCTTTGTAATCAGTTAAATACAAACATCGGTATAAATAGTGGTGACAGATTCTTAATAACAAATTATCTGAAAATGAGAGGGTGTTAGGTTGTCATCAACAACATGGCCCTTCACAGTCTTTTGAACTTAGGTCTGATGAATTATTATCGTCATGCTCGTAGTATTTTAGAAAGGGGTGGAAGAGTGCCGTTTTGGCTACTATGGAACTATATCTCAGTGCTCAGCTACTCAAATTGTGATTAATAACATATTGTGTACGCCATAGTTCAATTGTTGCCGAGGCACTACCCCCAAAAGCCCTCAATGACAAGTGTGTGGGGACCAACGAAATATGAGTTTATCTCGTAAGCTTCATAAGCCATTATAAATACACATATAATTAGGTGTATCGTTGTTTAGCTCGTGGTTCAATTGCCTCATCATACATTTACCATATTTTAAGGAATATAGATACATATAACATTTTTTAAAAAGATTTTAAAAAAGTAAGTAAATAATATAAATAAAACATAAAAAAACTTTATATTTTATTAAATACTGTAAGTTTGCAAAGAGTTATTCTAGAAAAACATGTTGGGTGAGATTTATCAGATTATTGAGTTTCTGCTTCATATTTTCCTACTTTCATTTTTACTACTAAATATGAACTTCTGTGCTAAAACAAATATATGAAACTGATATAGCCCATTTTTGTGCAAATTTGTCACACAATGCAAGTGGCATGGAAAACTACAGGGAACAGACTAGTTGTGTGGTTATGCAGTGAACACACCCTGTTTGCTTTCCTTTGAGGCATCTTGAATTTTTTACTGATATTGGATTCTAATCTATTGTCCTGTCTTTCAAACTACCCATTGTAGAGTGCCGCAGAATATGATGCCGCTATATAAAGCAATCAATAATAATACACAGAATTAGTATTTTGTGCATTAATCAATTCAAGGCGTTTTATTTTAAAGTGTGGTGTTAGCATGTGATTTAGTAAAATATGGCAGTTGTGTTCATTAAATATGGACATCTCCAGATGATAATAGCATCCATCAGCCAGGGGATATGGGGGATTTGTATGGCATTTGTGCCTTGTGCTCTGTATGCAATCATAGTATTCAGAAGTTAACAGAGATAAGAACCATATAAGAAGTTAAGGCAGGTCTGTCCATTAATTCCTGCTGTAAAAACCTGAAACCTTACTTAGCCCTTGGTCTTCTCTTATCTTACCAAGACCTTCTTCATCATTTGGAGACACTCAGTTCACACGAGTTTCCTGCCATAAAGAAATATTTTTGCTCATCTCCTCTACACCACCAGAAATGGGCCACAGCCAAGAAATTATATGCAATATGTTTAGTTTCTCTCACATTTATTTATGATTGATCCAGGCACACTGCATTTAGAATTTTAACTGAATGTAGAATGTACAACCCAGATTTTTACAAGATGAACGGTATTGCAGTTAAGGAGAAACAAAATTTCTTACTTTTTTCAGGGAGAAGAAAGATGATGATGATGAGACCATGAATGTTTCAACTACGCAGGTATGATGCTGTGCTGCAAAATGTTATAGGAGTATGATTAGAAATGTGGGCAGGGCAGCCTATGGGAAATTTATAGTTTAGATAGACCGTGATATACTTACCTTTGGACTTGCCATAGGTCTGACCTTGATTAGCACCCCAGCCACCCTCTCTGTCTGTGCCATCCTCTCTACAGGGCGCTGGGGTATGAATGGGATCCCCCACAGACCTGCAACCCTAGGCCTACAATGACTAGGCCTAGAATATGAAGCTGAATTATACTAATTATTTTTCTGTAATCTAGAGAAATAATGGCTACCATTGCTATGGCAACATTGTGGGAATTCTGCCAATGGTCTTATCAATTTATTTTTGTAACAAATTGTTAAATCATTTGTACCATATTCATGGAACACAAGGACCCTAAACAAAGGATTGTCTCTTTAGATTTGATATTTTCTCTATTATACAAAATGTATTATAGTACTGTTAGTCTCTGGGTGTGCGTGTGTTACTGTATGTTAGTATTGAGTATCTGTAAGCTCTGGGTCCACCCCTGTTTTCCATGGTGGTCAATGGAATGTGGTTGACTCTTCACACTTTTCTGAAGATGAACGTCAAGAAAGCTAGAACACCACAGGTGATAAATAAATACTAATATAGTATATGCAGCACCATCCTAAGTGCTCCTTCAGCACTCTTAGTATAAAACAAATGTTTGGGAGCAAATACATGTAGGAAAAACAAACAAATAACAATAGTGTAATGGTGATACGGCAAAACGATGTATAGGTAGGAGTGATATTTATGCATACATTTTACTAACACCGATATAATTTTAATTAATTCCACCCTGTAGCACTAGCAGAACACAAAAGTCAGACATTAGGTAAATATTTCAAACTATTGGCAATCGACAAAAAAAGAATCCAAGGCCGCATTAAAAAAATAAGTGGAAGATACTGTTTTGTAGATCTAAAATATCCTGAATTTTGGCTTGCTATATGTTTTCCAGTATCAAAGGGTACAATGGCCTAAACAAGTGGAAAATGCCACTTTCCGCCTCCCTGGAAATACTGACATCATAACAATAAATTGGTGGGAAATTTGCATTGGTATTTCCATTAATAAAGGGGGAACATTAGCGTCAAAAATTTGAAAATTCCTGTGATGTAAATCATATTTGACTTCTTACAGAGTCCAAAAAATAGAAGGGAGAGAAGTCATTCTCCTTATCCTATGCCCGACATATAACATACACAAAAGGCAAAGAACACAAACATTTCAAGCTTTATCAAGTATATACAGGCAAAACATTTGTATACGATCAATAATGATAACAACAATAAACACAACACATCTGCGGCATCAAAACATTCATACACGTGTTAGTACTGTACTGTGCTGGAACACAGCACTGACAATCATTTACACATTCATGTGAAAGATACAAAGCAGCAACAGTAGCCATGACAACAGCAAAGAAAAAACATAAGCAGTTCCAGGGGCACACAAATTGTGTTGTTATGATAGGAATGACGAAGGGCGGAAGGATAGGGAAAGTCCAAGGGGTTGAGAAGGATGGTGCTTCCAAAAGAAAATCTGAATTTTGAGGGAATAAATTTAAATTGCGCTAATGTTCATTTAATGCTGGATTAAGACACCTCAGGAAAGACACAGGCCTTGCCATTGTAGCAGTGTGGGGTTCATGTCATTTTGTGGCATATTACCCCACAAACACATTAATGACACTGCTCACGTGGTAGCGGGATTATGAACAAATGCAGCAGTAGCACCTAGAGCTCCGGGGGGCCTAATAAATAATCCATAACTGTGGAAATTTATTAGCACTACTTAACATTACATTCAATTTACATGAAGCTCTCAGGTGACACCACAAAATGATCACCTAACACCTTGTATATGCTATTGCTTTATTTTTAAGAAGACGGGAGGCTACCGTTAGGTTAGGTTAGGCTTATCTGGTCAGTGACTATGGTTTTAGTTTGGTCTCCTAAAATAATGGAAAACCTGAACAATTGTGGTTCTACATTTATTTCAAAGCTATTATTTTTATTTTTCCTTACTCATTACTTGCTTTCTACAAAAGGTATAACAGTGAAGCTCCAACATGTTTTAAAATTTAGATATTTCTAAGCATGTACATTGATACATTTTATATAAGCATCATTTGGTATGGGTATCACTGTCACTTTAAATTCTGTACATCTACCCGGAAGATCACATAGCAGACTTTTCAGAAAAACCATAGTTTGAGTGAATATCCTGTTATTCAACTAAATAAAGCTATAATACCATACACAATGTACTTTTTCATTCAAGAGCTACATCTTTACCTATACTTTATATGATAGGGATGCTGCCCGATCTTGTAACCATGATAAATGTTTCCTCTGCGACTGAGAAATAAGGAAGAGAGAACTTTTATTTCTCATCCCAGATGTACAACAAGATTAATTGGCATTGACATCCGTCGGCAGCAACTAATGATGGGTCACTATGCGTAAAATCAAAACAACCGAGTTATCCATATTACTGCTGGCTATAGCATTAATTGCAGATATATATTTCTTTCATTGCTCTATGTTGGAAGCATGATGCCTGCCTGGTATGCGGCAAGTAGAAGGTTTACTGGGCCTGCATTGTCTTGCATGTGACATAGGTCTAATAATTAACATAATGTAACACATTATTAACAATTAATTAACAAATGAGGAGAACATTTCTAAAAACCCATAAAATAGACTTTTGATCAGCAGAAAATATTAAAAATAATAGATGATGGCTTTGGCTACCAATCTTCCAGATGGCTATTGCTATTGAGTTGTAAGTAGAACACTAATACTTAACTATATTGTTTAAATAGGTAATTGTGACACTCTATATGCACTTAGGTAGTACCTTTTATTGAATGATGTTTAGCTTAGCGTGAAGCTAACAATTGTTTCTTAAAATAGTTCTACCAGATTTTCTTCCAGGATCCATCTCAGAAGAACAAAAGCGACGAAACTGAACAAATCAAGTCTGAGCCAATATATCAGCATGAATCTGCAGAGCCGTAAGTCTCAGACATACATTTTATGGTTACACAAAGAGCCTTAGCCCTAAATTTCCATGCTGTTCCACTGTGATGTCATAGGACTTCAAAGGCTCTTATTAAAGAAGCTCCATCTAGCTAGTCTTTCTGGCAAGTCTTTGATGTCTGAGTGGAAAACATTATGCGTCTCCCGTAGCGGTAGAGAAAGGTTTGAATAAGAAGCTAGGACGGTTTGTGGGCAGTAAAAAGCAGGCTTTTATTTTTAACCTTTTTCAAAAAAGACATGGAAAAAATATGCTATTATAACACACCTCTAAGGTCATATGATTAATGTTAACGTAAAAGTTAATTTTTTGGAAGTGCGTCACCTTTAAATATAATGTTATTACAGGTTCAGCGATGAACTGAAAAACCTGCTTTACTCGATTTTGTAGTTCGTCATAAGATGGTATGTGTTTGTAGCTATAAAAAAAAAATCCAGAGGACATAATTAATTTTAGGAGTGAGTTGTAGCTTGATATAGAGAGCCAAATACAATTATCAAGAAATTAGCGACAAAACATTCGTTTTGGACAGATAGAAAGAGAAACAATTCGGAAGAAAAAATGGAAAGTATACGTGAACAAGCCGTTTGTAATTAAAATCATAAAACTCTTGCTAAATCTTTAAAATATTCGGTCATTATCTTTTTAACGATGATATACTGTCATTATCTTTTTAACGATGATTGAAAAAGTTATAGACAAATAAAGGGTGAAGTGGTTAAGTACTGCAGACATAACAAGCAGTAGTGAAACGCTCTTCGTGTTTTTATAAGAGCTGTCATGGTCTACTGAGTGGAGCCATGCTGTAAACAAAGACACCACAACTAGCTATAGCCACGGCTGTAGAGAAAGCTCTAATAAAATGAATACTGTGGTCGTGTTACAATAAACGTAGCTGAGGTAACTACAGAAAGCCCAGATTTATAGAAGGGACTCTGATTCATGGGTGTAATTGGGATTTTCTCTATAGTTGGGCTCCTCTCGGTTAATTATGGTTAAATTGTGTGCTGCTCACTGTAGGAGCAGTTACTGACCGTCGAGACCAGATCACTGTCTGCAGGCAGACACGAGAAAGCGGCTTACACAGCTAAGCAAGATATTAAAAATCACATCCATAGGAGTTACCGACAAAAACTGCTAGAAACAACTAATGCAAAAATAGTCATTTCTTCCAAGGAGTAAACAGCTACTTCTTTTCACCTAAACTCAAGTAGCTTGTAACTTCTTAAAGTACAAACTACTTCTCAAACTTCCATCGTAAAAGAAGCCAGTTTTTTCAATGTCTTAAGGATCTTAAAGCTTTTTACTGCCACCAGACCCCCATGGTGCAATCTTCAGTTATCCAGAGCTGAATGTTTTTTAAATTGTTGTTGGACAATTAATGTAAGCCTGACATTAAAAAGAAACTACATTAGCCAATAGAGCAGAACTGTTTTAAATGCTTTTCAACTCTTTTGGAGTGGTTATATATATGGTAATGTGGTATTTATTAGTACCCAGGGATATATTCTGGCCTAGGGTGGCAGGTTCACGCATGCGACGACACATCTGCAGCCAAACTGGGGACCAAACTGATTATGTTTTTTAATATAAGTACATGTTACTTTTAGCAAACATTGAGATCTACTTTATAAGATAAACAAGACTGCATTATAATTGGAAAATAATTGGAAGTATATTAAAAAAAATGATACTTTTCAAAAAATGTTCACAAACAGAGACATAAATGTAAAGTTGATGAAAAAATATATATATTTTTTCATCTTAAATAAGAAATCCTGTTTAAAAAGAATAGTCATACTCAGTTTCTTAGTTAACTTAGGGATTTCACCTGTAAAAGGTTTATCTAAATTCATAAGCTTCTAAAAACTTCTGAGCAAGTTAGAACAGTAAATAAATGTACAGAGCATAGATCGATTGCTATGTATCCAAACACACAGCTTACATATGCATGCATGTAATTACACTTTCATATTATCACACACCAACGCATGATAAACAGAAAGAGCTCTTTTGTATCATCCGCTCATTGCACAATGTTTTAGAGTTATGGTAATATTATTTTACACTTGTGTTAAATGCACATACGCATATTATTTGATTACATATATGACTGATATATAAGTAATCAAATAATTACATATATAATTTGATTCCTATATCACATATGTACTCATATGAATGTATGCTGTGTAATACTCCTAACTACACTACAAATTTGTTAGTGCCATCTGCTGGGAAGAAGCAATATTGCAGGCATTGTTAGCTATGTTTTGTAGGATTCAAAACGAAAACCAAATGGCATAAGAGCAAAGAAAATTAAAACTTAAATTAGACCCAATAAAATTAAAACTTTTAAAATGTAACCCTAAGAGTATTCTAATAGCAATGGATAGCAGAGTGCAGAAAGTGCGCCAATGGCAGCAAATGACGGGTCTGCTTTGCATATAATGTTTCCAGAATAGAATGTTTTAGAATTGGGCTGTTACTTATCCCTGTATCAATGTAACGTTATAAAAACTCAAAATAGTAATTTTCCTGAACATCCTTTAACTCATATCTCAGCTAACAAAAGCTGATAGGCATAACATTATCCTGAATCTAAGTCAAGCCCAAGGACTGATTAGGGTAAAGGGTTTGAGTCTTTAAAGCAGTAAAAACAGACAGACTAGATGGGCAGAATGGTTATCTCCTTTCAAGTTCTGTTTCTTGTTTTCTATATATGAGCATACTGTACATATATTTCACAATGTTCTTTATGCTACATGTGGCTCATAACAGATGTCAATGTCTCCTAGGCTACTCTGATTTTGGGCCACTGCTTGAAGCTATTTGTTTCTTTTGTTGGCATCATTTACACCACAACTAGCTTCTTTCATTGTACTTTTGTGTGTTGGGCAGAACTAGACATGGCACACTAGGTGTGCTGTTTTTGTTGGCTCTTCCCCGGTATCAGTGCTGAGTAAGCATTATCCAGCATATGTTTTATGGGTTCGTTCTACTTTGTGGCTTCAATAATTGTGTGAAAATAACAATATACCAGAACCCAACCATCACTATGTATACGCCCCACCCTGTTGTTCTTCAAAGTACGAGGGAGTTTGACGCTAAAGCTATTGTAATTAATGCTAGACTTTGAAGATGCGTTTGGGAGGGTGTGGTAACTGCATAATAATTATTAGAGATTGTTTTTCTTCACCATACAATAGGTTTTATTTGTGTATTGTTTTAATGACAATAGATCATACTGTATATAAATTTGGCAAAGACTGCCAGAGCCACATATACTCAATAAACCTCTGTTTAAACCGTTTCTTAATGGCAAAAAATGCTTTGGTTATTCAGTTTTGATTCTTGGTACCACTAACCACATTCAAAGGACCATTTAAGACCTGACACTTAGGAACTTTACATGATACTGGGGATTTTTTGATAAGTGCTTTTGTGTAGTATGTACAAATTATACACCCATAACTCATGAGTGTATGTTTAGGAGAGCCCAGCTTTCTGTAGGAATCAAAGCCTCAATGCCGCACTTGATGTCCCCCTGTGATGTCATCAGAATAATAGCTATGTATGAGTGTATCACTGTGTTCTGCATTCACAAAGATCATCACAATGTGTATTTAAAAGATTAAGATGTGTTTACAAATGAAATGAGTAAATAAAATACATTAATCTCCTTCTAAATGACTTACTCAATCACAATAGCTACCAACAGTTCCCAAAGGCACATGATTGGTAACAGGGTCGGCCCAAGACAAAATGCCGCCCCCCCATTATCTACCCTGTCGCCCCCCCATTATCTACCCGTCCTCTCCCTCCCTCCCCTATTATCTACCCGAGCCCCCCTGTACTTACCTTTCAGCAGTCCTGCGGCGAGTCTCCCTACTCGGTCTCGGTGCCGGCTTGTAATGCTGTCATTTCCGGCGCTCTGCAGTACATGCCGGCACCGAGACCAAGCTAGAGGGCTCGCAGAGGAGAGAGAGGGGCGGCGAGCGGGAACTGACAAATTGGTAAGCGAAAACCACTCAGCGCCTCTCTCTTCCGCTTTTTTTAAAAAAAAAAAAAAGGGGCTTAGGGCGGCAGTTGCCCCACTCGGCTCCATTGTCGGGCCGGCCCTGATTGGTAAAGCTCTGAACCAAACCCCCAAAAGTGTGCATTTTTGGCCATTTGAAATGTTGGGATGTATGGGTACACTACCAGAATTAAGTTAAAGATCTATTAGTGAGACATAATATTTAGTCCAGGAATTGATCATCCTGCATTTATGCATATAGTATGATTAGAAGCCAGTGACATCAGTTAATAAAATTAAATAAATAATAATAAAAAATACTTGAATATCATCAATTACATTCACAAGAATCACTCTCAATTCACATGCACTCAACTGCAGGAGGGTCGAGTTGATGTGAGTAATGGAATGATTCAATCAGCACTGATCGCTACATCGACCACTAACACTTTTCGAACTTTGCGCTAGGATCATGGCCTTCATTGTATCATGTAATCTGGCATGCCCGAAGACTGGGTTATCGACAGCCCTGGTACATTAATGCCAATGGCCTCCAAATTTCATATATGAGGGGGCCATGTGCTGGGTACATGCAACTGCACATTACGTTTATATTATTTTTACACAAAGCGCCGGTCCTCAAGTATTGAGCTGTAAGTTGCATACTGCAGGATCCTATCTGTTGCTGGAGAGGCAGTATGTGTAAGTATGTGGCCTTATTGGTAGGGTTTTGCCAGTTTGCAAGATGGCCAGTCCAATGTATACGAAGACGAAAACACACAACACGAACAATCTTCTTCTTCGTCCCTTCCCCTTAATGCAACATGTGAATTTTATAAAATAGGAATAGGGAATAGGATTAACTGGCCAGTTGATAGACAGATGTATTGTATAGTGGACCCAAAATCTCACATGATAAAGTGAATAGTTTAAAAAATGACTTTCCCAAAAGTACTGAAGCAGCCCAAAGAACATTCCTCAGGATGTTTAAAATGACCAATCAACGAATAATGGGGCGCATGTACACGCGGGAGAAAAAACAAACAATAAATCATAAATCATCAGAATGCACTTACAGTAAACTGTGACACAATGTTAAATGTTATGCAAAAGCACTTGATTGTAAAAGAGTCCAGATAATTCCAATAAAAGTCCAAAAAATGCGGTCTTGTTCTCGTTCTCAACGCGTTTCGCCAATGACACTTGGCTTCCTCAGGAGAATTAATATGTCATCCAAATAATAGTAAAATGAGAAGAAAAATATGTTCCTACTTTTTAAAATATGATTTGGTAGTAAATGACGGTTTATATGTAAAGTTTCTTAAAAAAAGCCCCAAATGTCCTGAAAAAATACATATATCATTTTTTTTTAACTGCATGAGAGAGGAGGAGATCATGCTTGAAAAAGATTACAAAAGTGCAAAAAAAAGTCTCAACTATCAAAAATATTACCCTTCATTCTTAAAATGTCAAAGGTAACAAAAGGTCGTTACCTACTAATAAACACTTAAGTAACTATTTATGTAGCAGGTAAAAGTCTCAGTACCACAGGGGCAGTCCAGCTATAGCATATACCACCAAGAGATATACAAATGAAAAAAAAATGTTTTAATTATCAGTGTAAATAAATGTGGAAAGTGTTATATATTGACTGCTGAGACAACTTTGTCAGCAGGTGGCAGCATATAGAAACTGTGTCTACTATTATGGGATTTTGTCATGTTTTTTGCAGCAATTTAGCCTGTGCAGTCATTCTCCTTTACTTAATGTTCCAATATTTTAAAGAAAATTGTTCAGAGAGTAGTGTACTTTCTCCTTTATCAAGTGTGGTTGGCAACTAGTTCATGTTTGACGTAGTTGACTTTTGTCAGTTTCACAAATATCTTCAAAAAGGACAATAACATTGCAATTAATTTTGTTTTATGATAATCTTTTCAGAGTGTTAGAACAGCTTTCTGAAATCCCAAGTACATATTCAAACCAAAGAACAAGAGTTATTTCAATAGAAGAAGACCCAGCACCAGATTTCCTGATTAGCGACCAAAACATATCTGTGAAGAATACAGGAAGTGAATCAGTAGTCATACCCGCATTTTACAGTCTACATCCCCTTAACGAAGAGGAACAATGCCAAAGCAGTCACCAAGAAAAATACAGTCCTTATGGTGGATATAATATTAATGCTAGAGATCCACCTGAAGAACCACTAGCATGCCAAGTAAAGCAACAAAATGTCACCAACAGCTCACCTTCCTACCCTATTAATCATGGTAATTCCAGTGAGATGGTGTCTGCTCAAAACCAAGATGCTTTGGTGACCAAAAGCTCTATAGATGGACGCATATTAGAAAGTGATAGACTCAGTCTTGATCACCAAAAAGCTCTCTTGCATCAAACAGAAAAAGGAGAAGAATACAACTTTAAGGACAAAAAGACTAATGTAGACCAGGCAATGTTTTCAGATGGTTACAACCAACATAACCGTTTGATAACATACGGTATAGTTGGAAGTGGAGAAGACAGTGATCAAAAAGATGTTGCTAAGCAGATAGATGTGAAAGAGGATTCTGAAAGATACAGTGTGGCGAAATCAAAACAGGATAGCCCTGGAAAAAACAAGGAAACCCTGTTTTCATTAGAAGGCTTGGAAATAAAAGAGTCTTTTCAAGATGTCCGTAACACCGATTACGTTTACAAGATCTTGTTTGTTGGAAATACAAATGTTGGAAAAACATCATTTTTACAAAGAGTGCATGAAGGCTCTTATAAGAGAGACACTTCTGCCACTGTAGGTAAGTTTTATATGTTGCCAATTGGGAGTAGACAACAGAAATATGAATATTATTTTAAAAGGGGGAACTTCATTAATTGTACACATTTTCTAGGAGTTTCTTTTCATACTTTCACATGCCTAGCTTGGAATGTCCGTTTTATAATTATTGTGGAATTATACATTGTGGAAATGTAATTTCTTTTATTTATGTTAAAGGAAGAACTGGAGATTAGAACTAGGTTCTCACATTTTTTTTTGAAAGTTCAAAAAGGTATCACATAGCATTGTGGTAAGGTGCTTAATATTTGGATACATTAACGAAAATACTTTTTTTTTTCCTAATTCACATCCCGGTATAGTAAATTGTAGTATGGGTTACTGGTTTAGTAGCTCTAGATGCAGGTTTGGGTACATAGTAACATCACATGGATCACCCATGAGGTCTGAGGATCAATGTGCATGTACCCATTCCAACTCCTTAATATTGGTTTCTTATAAAGTAGTGCCTAAAAGTCTACTGAACATTCTGAGAATGGTCTATTGATGTGTATGGTGGCAAAATAAAGCTCCCCACTCTTGCGCCTGAGGCAATAACTTGGTAACTTGGTCATCAGCACTATAAACTGTTTCAAACATTAATTGAATATATGTAGTTACCTTATCTTCTATTTACAGGGATAGACTATCAAATTAAAAGCTTAGTTGTAGACAACAAGCGGTATATTCTTCAGCTTTGGGACACAGCTGGACAAGAGAGGTAGGAAATAAAACATTTCTATTTCTAGTATTTTTTGTCTCCAACTCACCAAAAAAAGCTGTTTAAATGAATTGAGAAACCGGTTCAAGAAGGAAGACATTACGATTTGTGGACAAGAAGTCATGGCAGTCATTGTGGGTTCCTTTCTGGGGAACGATACTTATGTATAAAAAGAAACTTCCCAATGAATGCTTCAATAATTGGTCTGCGTGTGGGTATAGTCACCTTACATAGAAAACATGAAAGCACCATTACTCAAGATCACTAGTGCATGTTCAAATAGACATTCTGCCCCTGGGTTCACCTTAAATAGAAAAAAGTAGATATGTGATGAATGTTTAATAAATAGTAGACTTGTGCACGCTGACCAAAATCGATTTTATTTCATTTTTTGGGGCATTCATTTTCGGGCAACGAATTTCGTTTCCCCGACGTTCGGCTCCGATGAAAGTCGGAGGCCTTTTTAATTCCCAAAGGTGGAGGTCCCTGACACCTTCTGGACACACCTTTCATTATAGAAATTTATAAAAAAGGTTTCCCAGCGTAAGGACTGTCAAAGAGTTGCCGCAGCAGCAGTAGTACGGCACTGGCCAGGGCAGACAGACGCTGTCAGATGATTGTGACTGAAGTGACTTGGGACTACTACTTTTTCTTACACACCTGTCACCACTTCTGCCCAACCCACGAACACTGAATTCACTCTCACTGACATTTCCAAATGTTTTATATACTTACCAATAAAAATGAAAAGATAATTAAAAGGTATACCCCTTACTCAGGAATTTTACACAGTCAAATGCCAGATTTTGTCACCAATATGTTTTACTCAGCAATGAATTAAAGATAATAAAAATATTTTGTGTTGTTTTGTGAATGCATGAAACAGGCAATTTCCGTTAAAAATAGTTTGTATGGAAATGAATGCATAATTCTAATATGTAGTATGAGGATGCATACACAAAACAGTTTGGATTGTGAGGGAACGGTGTCACGGGATCACTCCCACACAACACCAGATCAATAGCACATTTCCAGAACAGGCGAGAGAAACAACATGGGAGCCTCATCTGACTGAGAACAGACAGTGGTAGAATAGTCTGCCCGATAGGAAGGGGCATCACCTTTTTTGCTCTTTTACACCATTACAGAGGAGACTTTTCCATCAGACTGGTCCCACCCATCAGGGCAGTCCAGACCCAAAATGCATTTCAAATACAGGACTATCCTATGTTGCATTTGGTGTTACACTAGACTGTACTATTTTGAATGTGGAAAGGTGTGCAGTTTTAATTTTTCAATAGATGCAACCTTCTGGAGATTTGCTATGCACTCAGGACTGAAACCTACAATTCTAGAATCAGAGCAACCAAATTTTGGTGTGGGAACATCAATGATTTTATTTATCTTTCAGATCGAGATACACATTAGTGTCTATACCAAGCAAGGGTGAACTGTTTTGTGATTCAATATATGTATAGATAATTATTATGAAATAGAAGAGATGGTGGTTTGGTGTAGTGTAAATTACTCGTATGGCCAATAAATAGCATAACTGATAGACTTAAAATAATATATTTTGCATACTTTTAACAGGTGAACAACAATCTATAAATGTTAGTGTTAAAAAAAGATTTATTTATACACATTATATATATATATATGATATTATAATATATATATATATATATAGACAAACCCTCTTTAGCACAGTCCTGTAGGGCAATAAGACTCAGGGACACTCACTTATAGCAAACAGTGCTTTTTTTCGACTGCTCAAATGAAACACCCCAAAACAAAATAATAAAAAAGTTGGAGTCATCTCTAGATATACAATGCTAGCCCAGACTGACCAGCCTAAAAACCCACTAACTAGACCTCCCAGCCAGACCCACCTAAGCCAGGCTCTGGGAAACCTCCCCCAGACAGCACACAAAAGGTCCAAGCAGGTATTGACTTCAGGGCCTCTTCTTCAGGGCCTCTTCTTCAGGGCCTCTTCTTCAGGGCCTCTTCTTGCCCTGGGAGTACAGGGGAACTTCCTCTTCCACCAACAGTCTCTCTGAGTGTCAGGCGCCAGAGGTTTTAATGCCCAGCACCTGTGCCTGAT
>VKOC01001952.1:0-58426 GCA_009364415.1 Spea multiplicata | reverse complement strand
CGCACACCTGCACTACTGCAGATCTTTGGTTGCCTACCAAGAATAATGATGTGTATGGATGCCCCAGTAGAAGATATGAAGCCCTCAAACTTTCATTAGATGTTACTAAATTGTATCAATATGGCACCCGTCCCTTAAGATAGATTTCATTTGTGACATCATTATATGTATGAAAGACATTTTCTCTACTTTAAAAATTATTTTGATTGCTAGGGTCTACTTAGTTGGCATGGTATAGAGTACTTGTAGAAGGTGGGAAAAACCAAGAAGTGCTGAATATATTTATTTTTATCACAATGCCTCTTTGTGTTCCAGCAATACGCTCCCTTATTGGCGGTGTTCAGCACTCAAGGCCAATCTGAGCTGATCCTCCTACAGAAGGTTCAGGAGTACTGTTATGACAACATCCACTTCATGAAGGCATTTCAGAAGATTGTTGTACTTTTCTATAAAGGTAATGCTGTGCCTTTCACATCTGTTGGTTTCTGCTGCATCTTCTCTACATCTATACCAAGAAAACTTAAGTCCATCACTTTAAAAATGTTTAGTTACCTCCTCATCTGGAAAACCAACACCTTCAGTCTTATACAGAAGTCCCGTTCTTTTAGTCTAGAGTGTAATTTTCACCATTTCATTCTTCTGTTCACCATTTTCAGCTCAGCTGTAGTTGATCTCATTTATCACATCTTTTATCATTCAGTTACTTATTATTATCTTTTATTTATATAACGCCAACAATTTACACAGCGCTTAATACAATACATATATTCATGGGGTATGACAAGACCAGAATTGACAGACTAAGACAAACCGATACATTAGGTGGAGAGTACCGTATAGTAGCTAAATATTGCCACCTACCCTCAGCCACCTCTTCTGATGCCAGTGCTAGGATCCTTTCAAACTCTTTAATTATCTTTGACTTAAATAAGGATTACTACAACCAATAAAAGAGTTATGTTGTGTGATGAAAATGGCAGATTCAGTCCCAGTCATTACAGAGCGGTGGGGTGATAAAAAATAAAGTAGAGAGTCGTGAAACCCCCCTTACAGCTATTCATACGCAGACTGTGGTTACCTCCCCTCTCATTTCTCGCTGTGTTAATGTCTTCGCTTATTGCTCCACTATAGCTAGCCTGGGAACTTTATAGATGTAGTTGCCATAGAGAAATGCTCGTAATATAGATTTTAATAGCAGCTTTCTATACATATTCCATCTGTCGTTTAGAGTAGTGTAAGAAGAATAGACTGACAATTTGGACAGAACTTTCACTTTTTTTGCAACACAGTGTCACGCAGAGCTGTTCTTTCTTTGTAAACGTCTCCAGATAAGCTTTTAAAACGGTGTGATTTTAACTCCATAGGTCGTCTTATGTCTTTTTCTTTTTTTTTTTACGTATTCAGAGAATGCTGTGATTCCTTTCTTGAATCACAAATGCTTTGAATAGAACTTGATGAGATTTAAGTGTTTTTACGTCTTTCTACTTTTTTCTTCTTCCATTTTAAAAGTAGAATTTCATATTTTTTTTGCAGCATTGGCAATTTAGATAGTTATATAGTTGGACAGTATTGTGTTTCATAAGCTGACATTACTTATCCCTATGGTAATCAAAAGGTTCTGATGGCCTGGTTGAAGTTACGGTCTTGACCATCATTTGAAACGTTAAGTACGTGTGAAGACGTGAAGAATGAATTTGACTTCCTACTTTCTCATTTTAGCTGATGTTTTGAGCGAAGAAGCCATTTTGAAATGGTATAAAGAAGCACATGTCGCAAAGGGGAAAAGTGTCTTTCTTGACCAGATGAAGAAATTTGTTGAGTGGCTACAAAATGCAGAAGAAGGTAATCGGTCACAAAATTCACACCCTATGCTATGTGACAGTCAGAGGATAACACTTAACATGTATATTCTTACAGAAAAGCAAGATTGATGAAGTGTATACGAATATCGTTGTTCTCTTCTTACACTTAATTGATAGCCGTATAGTTGTTGCATCCACATACCAGGGAACTCTTCTGGTTTCCCTGCTTTCTGGTCAATTTTCCTTTCTCCAGGCAGGAAAGTAGTGTTTGGTCCTGCCTTCTCATTCTCTTCCGCTCTCCATTCAATAAAGACTGTCCGGGGCTAGCCTGCCCTTTTGTGTGTCTAGCCTTCTCCTTCATGAATCTACTTCCCCAGAAGAAGAAGAGTGAGATCTCCAGGTAGCCTACCCTGGGAAGTTCCCAGATATGTTCATCATGAAGTAATTCCAGAAGTTCCATCACGGTGTTATTTTCATACTCCTGACATGGATCTGCTTTACGCATTACACCTCCTGGGGCGATGCTATTTTTAAGACAGAGTAAAAATTGGTTGTGAAGCAGATTTGGAAAGTCGTTCATTGAAGGCCACTTTTCAAGCATAATGCAAGAATCGCCTTTAACCCAAGTATGTAACTAAATAGACATACCACTTATGGAGATATTTATTAACCCCTTAATGACAAAATTCCCATACACTTGTTTTCAATGGGTTTAGGGACCGCCCATTGTCCTTAAGGGGTAAATAAATTCTAAATTTCTACAATAAAATATTTTGTTTTTAAACCCCAGGCCTTGAGGGCCACAAATTCTGCCTAAAAACAATGATTTTTTTTTATTATTATTGAGATGCCCATGCTGAGGTTGGCATATACAAAAAAACGTGGCCTGCTTGTGGCTCTTAAGCACAGGCGTTGAAAACTAGGGCTTTAAACTGAATTCCTCCCAAACGATTATAATCTTAGACAAAGAAATCATACTGAATATAGGCATTTGTAAAAGGTTGGAGAAAGAAAAATTCTGGAATATCCTCCATATGCATTTGCCTCTTCCAAAACCCCCAGCTATTTTCCGTGCAGGAGATCTGTAGGGCTGAACACATCTCCCTGCTCTTACTCCGGTGAATACTGCGAGAGGGGGTTTGTTGAGGCATGTATGGCAAGTGCTCACATAGATTTCAATTAAAATGATCTGATATACGGTATCTATATTGTAATTGCACATTGTATTTACATTATGGATTGTAAAAATTGAAAACCTTTAAAATAGTGTCCATGTGATTTTGTAATTTTCTGACCTCTAGTGGCTAAAACGCATATTTTCATGAAAAAAGAACATTTCTGAAATCCAGCTTTTGTTATGTGCGGCATTTGTAATTTATCCGCATAAAACAGCAGTAGAGATAGAAATGTTCTAGTTCCGTTCTATTCTTTTATTATATTGTAAGAGCATTTAGTACAGGCAACAATGCCCCAAAAGAAAACAATGGATTTTTGATGTTGATCGATTATTATTATAATTATTATCATCTTTTATTTATATAAAGCACCAACAATTTACACAGCACTTCATACAATACATATAGTCGAGGGTGTGACAAGACTAGATCTGCCATACTAAGAAAAACAATCTAGAAGATGGCTGCATTATAGTTCGGCATTTGTGTTAACGTTTTTAGCATTTGCAGTCTATAATAAATAGACTTGTGCATTCTGATTTGTACAAATTTTAACATAATTTGCCAACAAATGTCCAAAAACAAGGAAGGGCCACACGGGAAAAAAACGATAACAAAGCTTCAGAATTTATTGTTTCCCGGACTTACTCGCTGTCACCCTCTCACACTTTCTCTCATTGTCTCCATACCTTCTCCCTCTCCTTTCCCACAGCTCTGCTTATTATTCTCCACTTCTTCACATTCTCCGTGTCTCTTTTTGTCCCGGTGATCTGTTGCATTACCCTGGGCTCCTGGAGCACTTCTGCCTCAGGGTGGAGCCTCGGTGCGCACTACAGGGACAACTTCTCCCCTAATTGGAGGAATGGGCGAGAGGTTGTTTCTGTTGTGCACGCCGGGGCGCCGCCCTGATGCAGAAGTGCTCCAGGAGACCAGAATAATGCAGACGGTTCCGTGGAGGAAGAGAAGTGTTTCTGCCACAAACCCTAGTGTGTTCATTTGCTTGGTGGATGGAAAATGATCTCTCTGGTACATATATGCTATGCTAATGTGGACATTTCAAATAATTGTCTACTGTATGGAACCCATGGCCCAGAAGAATATTGACATCTTGGAGATAATTTAGAGTAAATAGAAAATGGTTTCCAGGATAAAAATAACCAGGAAAGAGAAAAAGGGATTACAGCATATACAGCCTGGAGGAAAGAGGAGAGAAGGGGGATGTGATAGAAACATTTACATTAATAAATTGGATTAGAAATTTACAGGAAGGAAGTTAATTTCAAAGGAGAAGAAATGACAGAACAAGAGGTCATAATCTAAAAACTAGGGGATCAGAGGCTTAGATGTTTCATCAAAACTAGTAGAAGGAATTTAAACATGCATGATGTAGGCATAAACCAAGGACTGATTAAGTTCTGAGTCTTATCATCAGGACACACTGGCAGACTAAACGGGTCGAATGGCTCCTATCTGCCATTTATATTCTGTGTTTCTAAATGAACGTTTGTGTCAATATTATTTGGTTGGAACTTTAAAGCTCAATCTCATGATTTGTGTAGAATACTAGAACCTCGTTAGGGTTATACCATATCTCCCTTATGTTCCATAAATTCTAATATTCCACTTTTCTCCTTTCTGCACTTGTATATCTGTATTATATCTACTTTGTATTCCAAATTGTACCCCATTGTTCTCCTATTTCCTTATGCGATTAATAATAGTTATTTTCTTGTTTTTCACAGAATCCGAGTCGGAAGGAGAAGAAAACTAAGACAGTTACGTAAAGCAGAAAGTTGGGTCTCTTGGAAATGCCATATCCAGTTGAAAAGGGACCTTTGTGTGTCACAGAAAGTGATTGCATAGTTACTCCTTGTGTGTATAGGAAAATCTCTTAACTGGAGCTCTCAGGCATTAGGCTTCTCCTTTGGAACTCTACCTCTGGCTTTCTGTACGTGATTTTAGGCAAAGCCATGCAGCCGGGAGCCATAGAGGAAGATAAAGCTGGATCTCCATGGACTCCTTTGTATTAGCCTTCTCAAGCACCACATGAAGAATACCTTTCTGGTGTACCGCTCCTTAGTTTGTGATTGTCGTGCAGTATCAGCTTGTGTATGTGATCTGAAAAGAACACAGTGTTTTTTTTCTTTGGAATAAAGGCATTTTATCTTAACAGTGTGCCTTATCATATTTGTCAGTTTAAGGAGTCTGCTATCTTAGACCATCAATTGATGAGATATCTAGAGTAATTCTTTGATTTGAATTTGCACCTGCAATGTAGGGATCAACAAAAAAAATTGCAAGAACCCTTTTCCGTGATTCAGGTCAAAATAAAATGATTTTCTTAATTTCTTCAGCAACAAAAGGGAACTAAGGATGTTCCTTTCATCATTGTATGTGATATGTAGATGGAATGCTCTATAAAAGCAGTTTTCACATCATTTTTTTATGTCCTTACAACTCTGCTGTGCAAAGCAGATCCAGGTACTGGTATGCTTCTATAAAGTGCATTTAATAACACATTTTTTGGATTATTTCAAAAGACATTCCATCTGATTGTAGATGCCCAATAAAATAGGATAGGACCCTGTAAATATTGTATAATTTTTTATGTTTACAAATGTGGATTTTTACTGAAATTCAAGGTACATTCTTTGAAAGGCATTGACATTTTTCTTTCAATGCAGCAATTAAAAGGGGATTTTAATATACTTTGTGGCAGTCCTGCAATTTTCCATAGAGGTGGTACAGAAGTATAATGTTGGCACATGCCTGCTCTTAAGTGTACAGGTAAGAAAAAATTATTTAATTAAAGCACTTCCTGTACCTCACGGATGTGTAATTCAAACAAACGCTCCCAATATATTTGCACAGTACTTGGAAATTCCAACGCATCCATTCACAATTCACAGAAATCTTAATGGATTCGCAGATAACAAAAAAATACCCATAGTGACTACTAATTTGCACAAGATGAATTGATTAGCAAAGTCTGGGGCTTAGGTGGTTTGTCGTGGGCCACAAATTGGCCGAAGATGATGCCCTCATGATGAGCCAGACATGGAGAAAAGTACTTCATGAGCTTTACTGGTGTTTGGCTAATTCACAGGTATACGTTGAGCTTCAGCTGCTTTCTTGAGCTTAGCACTTTTATGACATGCCTGTTATTAAGAAGTATAGCTACTTATGCAGGAATGTATCCTCTCGCACCAAGTGTTTCTGAAATCTGCACCTCGTATATTTTGCTGTCTTGGGAATTGGTTTTCAAGTCAACAGCCAATGATTTTAATCTTCATTCGGCAGCCTTTTCTTTGGTTTTTGATCCTTTTGGAATAATAACTAATGTTTAGTTTAAAGAAAACCACATTCAATGTTTCACCTGGTACCCATCCTGTTGAAAGATTGGTAACCTCCAGAAGATTTTCCTCTTGGAACTGTTGGTGGAAACTTGCTGGCAAATTCATCTGCTGTACATATTTTTTTAAAAAAAATAGTGGGTTTTTTTCCTCCTTTTTGGTTACACCATTCTCTAAAACCTGCCTGATTCCATCAAGGGCAGGGGAGGATGCAAACTATGGCTGTTTACTTGAAATTCATGAAGGTCAGTAGAATGTCATTGCTTCATATATGATATGCCAGTTATCCTAACAAGGATACCCAAATAAATGTGATTATTGGGGAGAGATCTTTCTATTATCTGGTTTTAGTAATAACGGCCTTTCCCCAGGATAAATGATGGATTAAAAATGATATGGTAGGGTCATGTAGCTTTTGATGCACTCACAAAAAGCTTTATAGTAAGTAAAGCTCTCTGAGTCTTGACCCTGGTCATTAATATTATCACTACTTCATCCCAGGGCATAATGCCTTGATCCAAGAAGAGACTATATAGAATTATAGGGTATGTGCCATGGAAATTGTCCAGGGGTGAATAACAAATTTCCCATCTGTGAGTTTATACTTCCTATTGCAGGGTAGCGCTTTATACGTGAACCGTGTCCTGGGAAAAATGGCCAACCCTTTAATGATTAACATTTAATGATAGCCGATTGCTTTAAATATTCATTTCTGAAACATGGTTGGACAGTTTCTGTCTTTGTCTTAACCAACTGGTTGTATCACTGAATAGCGTCCATTAATCCTGCAGATCATGCAACAGATCTTGGTTAACTCCCTGTTAATTCACTCAAAAGAAAAAAGTGTTGTATAGTGCAGATGCTCAAAAATCCCGAAAACAGTGAATAACCCCTATTCACTGTTAAATATATATAAATATATCACAAACCACCAACCAATGATAGCGTACAAAATACATACAAATATACTTATATACAATGAGACATAGGAAAAATCTTCAATAGAATCCCAAAGGAAATCTTCGATCATTTTAGAAGAATGCATATTAAAACAGTCACAGAGTACTTTAATATGCATTTTCTTTAGAGGGGACATTAGACTGTTAAATCCTGTTCAGATGGTCAAACTTGAAAGATAGTTTTTTTAAACCTATACCACAAAACCTCAAGGGATAAAGATGGGATATGATGTAAATATGGCATTCCAGTCTCCCAATCTATTATGTAGTCATTTTACTAAATTCCGACTGATTTCAATGGGAAAAAAATCTGATATTTTCTAAATCCAGCAAAACCAGATATTCATGTGCAGACTTAAAAGCAGTAAGATGTGTTGGAGACCGTATAAAATGTACTGTTATACGTGTTTTACTTAAAAGTAAGCTGGGGTGTCAGAAAATGCAATCCAGAGTACAAACTCGAGTTTCCTTGCCCTACTGGATGCTGCAGCCATAAAAAATTGTGTGTATCCCTTCCCTTGAAAAAAAAGGTGTCCACCCCTACAAAGGTAGCGCTTTGTAAAAACAAATTGGTGAACAATACTAACAAATTTATACATTTGTATGTATCGCTGATGCTTTACCACTATGTGTATGGTTGCTAAATGTGTGCAGAAAGATACCCCAGTGTGTTATGGATAAGAAGGCACTCTGGGCACATGCAGACCGCTTAATTACCCTTGCAAGAAAATGGCAAGAGCGCAGGGCTTTTTATTTAACCCTAGCCTTCTAACACATTTGTACTGTGTATCGTGGATCTAACATCGCACTCTAAGGTAATTTAACACTTAATAGAAGTCATATCATGTTCTCGGGCTGCTTTTTTTTTTGCAATTTTTGGCCCATTACCCGCAGCTTTTAGGCGTCTGTACGGTATCGCCGCATATTGTGTTCCACAGCTACATGGCAATTTAGGAGTGACTCGGTTTTTGAAAATATCTCTTTTGGATTTCATTGGATAGTACAAATCAAGCTTGGCGTCCGCAAAACTTATTTAGGGCTTTTGTTTCCAGATACAACTTGAATACAGAGGAGCAGTGGAAGGTGGTCTTTTTCAAAGGGGGTAGAACTATTGACCCCAAATAAGAGCACAGAGTTTAGCCCCATCTGGGCCAGACATAGACTACAGTATCATATGTGTAATGTAGACGTACAAGCGGATTATTTATGATTCTGTTTGGGGATGATGTTTTGTTTGATATAGTAGCCTATTAGTTTGCCAATGTTTCACAAAAATGTGTACTGTACTGAAAAATTCTGGACATTGTAGATTGCGATCAGGCCCACTGTATCTAACATATCGGATTGCCGTAGGCTATCAGTTCTAGTTTTGCCATTCTCCTTCAATATATGTATTGTAAGAAGTGTTGCGTAAATTGTTGGTGCTATAATAATAATAATAATAATAATAATATGATGATGATAATAATAATCTTGCAAGAGCAGGGCCCTCTTCTCCTTCTATAACAATATCTACCAACAATCTTTACAATTATTTTTGTATACTTTTATTTATTTTTTCAGTGCCCTCTATAGTAAAAGCGCTACGCAATGGCGCTATTGAAATAAATAGGATATTTCCAACATTGGTGTTTACAGATGCACTGAGGTAAACTGCCGCTAGAGGGCGCTCATCGCCTTCGCTGACTGCCATGCGTCTGGATGGAAGAAAAGAGCCCCCTCCCCTCCAGATCTCCACCTTAGAGAGAGGTGGAGAGACGGCAGTCGCAGCTGTCGCATCTCACGGCTCCGCTAACCTCTCCTGGACAGCCTGCTTTATACAACTGGATCATCTCTGTCTGCCCCCGGACATCGCAAGCAGCTGATTGAAAGCGGCCAACATGGTGTGCGGTGGCTTCACCTGCTCCAAGAACTCCCTATGTGTCCTCAACCTGCTTTACATCGTAAGTGAATTATGTAACCTGCTCTGCAGCAGATCTGGCTCTGCAGCATTCACCTGTCCTGGTGATGCAGCAGAGCATTTCCCATGTAGGGGGAGGGGTAGATAATGCAACGTATTGTTCCATATGCTGCGGGGCTATGGGGTGGCTGGTGGGATCTGCCTGCACCTGCCATGCTGGTTCATTCATTTACTGCTTGGGAAAGTTAGAGCAGATTAGCACATTGTCCTGCCTGTCAGAGATGCCTGCCTGCCTGCCTGCCTGGATTGGGTTGCAGCTCTCAGTGGCAGGAAGGCAGAGATCAATATCCTTCCTGATAAACAGGATACTTTCCCAGCACTTGTATTTTTAGATCAGCATCTTTCAGGGCTTTGATATGTGAGCTGGGGCTTGAGTTTCATTTATCAGAATATCATGTCATGGATCTCCTGGGCCTGGCCAGTGTTCTCTTTCAGAACAGAGTGTTTGTGTAGAAGATGTTTATTGGTGATGGGTAGACCCCTCTTCAGGGTGCCATCGTCTGCTGCATCAGCTTGCTATCTAGTGCTGTACAAACCAATAATTGGTTTCAGTAACAATGTTATCATTAATAATAATTACAATGTAGATCCTCTTACTAAACAGAAATACATTGTTTCCTCCTCTATGAATGCTTGTTGGGGTATTTATGCCCTTTGTGTAGGCCAGGCACATGGTTACACTGTATTGCAGTGAAAGGTATGGGGGGCGGATTTGTGGGGGTGAATCTGCTTTATCCCTTCTATGGCAAACAACTTGGCTAAAATGACTTGTTAAATAATGAGTAAATATAACGTATCTTTTTAATTTTTATTGCATTTTAAAACATGTACGGTAATATTTGTATTACATATATATATGTGTGTGTGTATTATGCATTCATATAATGTTGTAGATTGAACCCTTGGGAGTTGAATTGGTATATTTTAGCATTGATTGAGGTTTCAAAATGTGAAGACCTGAATACATTTTATTCAAACGGTTTATACAACTGTGTGATGTGTTAATCTATGCAAGTGTTTCAGGTTTGTACGCCATTCGCTAATTAGAATTATTTATTGATTTTTATAGCACTGTACAATGGGTAAACCCAACAAGTAGGGCATCATTTGTAATGTAAGGAGGAGGACCCTACTCAAAGGAGATTATAATGTAGAATTACAATCCATATTCCAGATCCATGATGGTAATCCATATATTATATCTGTAGTAAAGGTAGGTGTGTCAGGGATGACTGGAGTTCATTGGACACCCCATCTTTATATAGTTAATGACTATTATATAGTTAATTGCTATTTCAATGTGAATTACCTACGCATACAATGGTCATATAGTATTGATGGTCTTATAGGGTTTTTCACTGAAGGGAGAGTCGTGGTTTTACCTCTCTTACTTCACAATCCATTATAGAGAGCAAGGACTGAGCTGCCCTCGCAACGGGTGAGAAATAACATGGATTTAAATATACATTATACAGGGCCTGCCATGTTCTTCCTGCAGCAGGAGCTCACTGGGGTTGGACCTTCACAATGTATAATGAAGTCAAGGAAACACAACTCTGTTTCAGCTCACTGACTTTACTATACAATACTATACTTGCCAAACCACATTAGCTTCTGCAAGAAGAACAGATCTGAACCTGTATAAATAGGAGCTTTACTTCCTAATTTGTATTTTTTATGGATTTCTGCAAACAATAATTTATTTGGGGGGGCATTAACAAGAATTTAATTTCCATTCGAAAAAATGTTCAGGTACTACAAGACAGATGAAAAGTATCTCCGACTTCCATCGTGTGTGTATGTGTGTGCGATATACGCAATATACTTGCACTGTAAGACTACTGGCTTTAAATAGAAAAGTGTCCTATATATATATACGGTATATAAAGGCTAACGTATTTCACAAAACAATCATATAGCGAATGGGGGTTTAAGGCACATCAACAGAAAATGGTGGATACAAGACACCATTGGCCATCAGAAGGCATGTGCGTGGTTGTGAATAAGAACAACACTTACCTAAACCTAAAATAAAGTGAACTCTTAAGTCTTTCAATCTAAGATGTGCCCTTTAAGTGTCCTTGGCTTTCACGGTGGGGTGCTGTATAACACGGCAGCCTTGTAAAGGGTTAACCGGCTAATTAAAAGTCAGAGAAAACTTTCTTACATTGAGCCAGCTGTTTACTTAGCATTTGCACCTCTACAAAAGCAGCACCTGATGCTGACGAGTACATATTCACATTCAGATATTTGCAGATAAGGAACAGCTCCACGTCTTGCTATGGCAGAGACCTGAAACAATTAAGGCGATATTTCACAATCTAAGGCCGTAACACCTGACTCCTTGTGACTCACAGGTGACATGTGTGCAGCATGGGGGTAGGGATCTCTAATGTGTTTCCTTTCGCTTTATCCACCAACAGATACCCCCCCCCCCAACCCCACTAAACTCAAGCACCAGCAAATTCACTTAATGGTGCTTTATTGCTGATTCTTAGTGCTGAAAGTGTACGCTGTAATTTATTAAATGACTTAAGTTGAGGATCTTGTCCGTCCTGTTCTGCTGCATTTCTGTGTCTGTAGCTGATAAGCTGGTTCCACGGCGTGGCTGAGCATACAGCAGAAACCAGCACTTCAATATAAGTGAAAATATGGAATAACCAATGACTATCCACAGAAATGCATAGTATGGAGCTAGCTAAATATCCTACCTACAGAGTAAACGCTATCATAATGCAGAAAGGTCATATACAAAACATGAGACATCCTAATGGGGTTGGAGATCTGTCTTGGAGGAGAAAAGTACTTAACCCTTTAACTAGAAGTATAAACTAGATCACTTAATGCTGCATTTCATATTTACTAGACTTTTAAGTTTAACTAAATTGGCCTATTTCGTTAATTCATACTATTGTCTGAAAACAAGAAGGAACCCCAAATAAACAAAGGAAAATGAAGCATAGTGCTCTGAATTTTCCTTTGCATTTTGTTGCTTTTGTAGCTCTTGCGCACTCTCTTTCAATGTCTCCCTACCTTTTCCACCAACCGCTTCCGCGTCCCTTGATCCATTCTATATCTGCACTTCTCTTCTGGTTCTTCTGTCTTCTTTTTTTGATCCACCTCTCCCAGTCAACAGACCGAAAACGAATTCATGTGCGCAAGTCTTCTAGTTTATTTGCACATTAGAAAATTGCTTGGTGGTTCTGAGTTAAGATGTAACATTGTATGCTGTACCCTTGTAACAATTGTGTGTTCAGGTTTATGATTCACATCACCCCAGAACAGTTAAATACGTAAACCCAGTTTTAGTGAAAGTGAATTGAAGTGGATGAACGGCTACCCCATACGCTGTGCTTTTAAATACTTATATGTATAGATGGCTTTGTAGGGGTAGGTAACCCAATTGCCAACTAATTTGTGGGGGGGGTTCTTGAAGAAAAACATAAAATATTACTTTCCCGTATGTGTTTTTGAGTCTTTCTCCACAGACTACCGAGGAGACAATTATTATGGTGATAATTTACTCAAAATATTAATTATTACCTTTTGTAGATCAATTCCATATGATAGGATGTAAAGTCAACAGAAGCACATTAGAACTTTTTTGGGGGTTTTTTGTACATTTTTTTTAGATGTGGATAGGGAGGATTTACAGTGATGTCATCACACTTGTGATGTCATCACATTTAATATATGTAGTTTTTTCATCATTAATGGAAGTCTTGTTACATGAGTAACAGTAGTGGGCTCCGAGGCCAATGGGAAGCATCCTCTACCCTATAGAAACATGGCAGCCTACACTTAAATGGTTAAAAGTGGCAACATGACTGGTATCCATTCACTAAAAACCTAGTGAGGGCATTGATTTGTTATTTACATCATGTGAAATGTCAATCCTTTGGTCGGCAGATGGCTGAGTTGTGCATTTTGACAACTCATTGCGAAAGGATCCTTATAAAAATCATTAATGTGTGCGTCTTAATCATAAAGGCCTCTTACACGTGAACATTAAGAAGGAAAATGCTGATCTGACATTACGCTATTGTTCATAGTACAAACCTGCGTTGTCACAAAGTGAAACCGGTTCAAAGGGCAGACGTGCTGATTAATTTACATGTTTCTTAATGTACTAAAAACATGAATGGAATGTGTCCATGAGCAACTGGAAGGAAAGGATTGTCACCAGAGCAAAGAACAATGTTACTGTTTCTTGGAAGTACTGAGTACGTTCAGGAAGATCTGATGAACTGGAACTTGTGTTCAACGCAAAACAAATATGATAATCAAGATAAGTTCTCAAATAAAAAATACATTTTTTTTTTAATTTTCTGAAATAAGTTTCCTTTCCCATTAACTAGTCGTTTACTTCCTAACCTTGAAACTATGAAATTCCTATCATAATAGGTTTAAGCCAGGGCGTCCAGAGATGTGAATGTGCATCAGTTTTTTAAAGGGCAATGTCCCGTGGCCACTGGATTTAAAAATGATTTAAAATGTTGTTAAGGAATATATTGATCAAAGATTGTTGAATGCAGTGATTTTGTTGCTATAAATGTTCTTGTTGAAGGTTTTTCATGGATGCAATCTGCCCTGGTATAAAGACGAGCATGGTATAGTCGCAATCACATGGACTGACTCGGTTCTCCTATCAATACTCAGGAGATGGGTGTCCAGAGAGGTCATGTGACATGCATAGGTATGTTTGCGTTTGCGTCAGTTTGAGAATATTGTGTGCATTGGTAACAAGTATGTGTTCAATGTGTATGTCTGCATCACCACAAGTGGTCGGTGTGTGTGTGTGGCTGAGTGTTATCTGTAAGGTGTATGTTTGAATACATGTCATTTGCTCTAAAATAGTTTGGTGTGTGTGGTCAGTGGTGTGTGTGGTCAGTGGTGTGTGCGCTAATTTGCTCTCTTTGATTACATGACCAGAATTAGGAGTTCAGTGTAGCAGAGCATAAAACATGCTTCCAATGTGGTAGAGGGAGGGATGTGTACAAACCATGGCATTTTGCAGGGTAAAAAAGGAACTTGTGTACAAACAGTAAGTTCCTGTTACACATTCATACACAATGAAAGACACTGAATTCCATTAGTACTATCTACACAAAGTTAAAGGAAGAGACTGTAATGGGAACCGGGCGGTCTGTCAGGACATCACTGGCTGTCACATTCTTTCTAGCAAAAGCTGGCTAGAGATGGGAGTAAAGGTGCTACTCAGGGGGGAGAAAAGGTGCTACTCAGGGGGGAGTAAAGGTGCTACTCAAGGGTCTTCCAAAAAACTGTACTATCAGTCACAACACACTCACTGGTGGCAGCTGCGACGGGGCCAGTGCCTCTAGGGAGACTTCTACCTGTCTCCCTGTACCAGTTCAAAATTGTTTAAAAAGGACCCTTCTGACCAGGACCTCACCGATCCAGGTGGAAGTAGCCTTTCAAAACTATTTTGAACTGGCACTGGGAGACAAGAATGTATTGGGGTCACGTGACCCCGCGGTGAAACCAAGGCTGCTTGCACACTGTGCAATGTGGATGTGTACTTGTGTGTGTGTGTGTGAGCATGGATGTGTAAGTGGGGTGAGATAGAGTATGTGTTAGCGAGTATGAATAAGTGTGTGTAATTTGTGTAAGCGTGTTTACATATGTTGTATGTTGGAAGTGGGGAAGGCACAAAGAAGGCACAGACCAGTTGTGTGGGGGCAATGATGACACAGACCAGCTTTTGAAGTTGGGTGGCCCCGGGGCAATTTTCGCACCAGGGCCCCGTTGTGTCTAGTTACGCTCCTGAGCCCACCAGTCGCAAAGAACACACTTTATTGGGACTGAGCATAGTTTATATAGCCATTATAGAAGGAAAAACAGAGTTGATTTAGACAGGAAACACAAAAGGATTAATATAATTAACACATAACATCCTAGCAATGGATCATGCAGACAGCATCGGCCCCAGACTAATCTCCTCAAACATTCAACAATGGTGAATACACAACAGAGGGGTTAGGGAAATAACACACGTAGACTAGACAGTGAATCATTCTTAATTTACATGGTGAAACACAAAATATTACAATTTGCAATTAATATTTCAATATAACATTGCACTCCCAACAACATTCTCAAAACTGTCTGCTGTCTGCTTTCGTTAGAGGAAGCTGGTGCAGACAAGTGTCGTTTGCAATTAAAAAAAAATGTAATTTTGGGAGTTGTGTGTATTCCTGCAAAAGCAAGTAGGTGATTCTGGTGCAGAGCTTAAAAAAAATAGTATCGCCAAGTGAAACGGTCCAGTCAGCAGAAATATTACACTGGTTGCTATGGGGATAAAACTACTTTTTATAGTATAAAAATAATCCCTTTTTACTTTTCCACAACTGATGCAGTTGGGCTAAAGTGTTTACCTCCTAATTCTGCAATTCTATCTCCTAATTAGTGGAAAAACACTGCGTAAGGTATCTGATAACAGACGCGAAACAATAAACCACCTGCAGTAAGGCCGCCAAAGTGCTGTACGTTGTTACATTATGCCGGTCCTCGGAAGGAAATTTCTTGGCGTCGTGAGCTCTGTGAGAGAGAACTGTAAAAGGTGCACAGATCCTAATCTGAAAGTACACAAACGTGCTATCAAGTTCATTGTTTTAAACCAGAAGACAGCAGAGCAAATGCCATTTCTCAAATCCCAGCCCGCAATTTATCGGTCATACGGTCACCTGGGTATTTGAGTATTTTATTTATTTTCTCCTAACGATACGACAAGAGCAATATTCGTGTTTTTTTCCCCAAGAAAATCATTTCATATCATTTGGTTATATTGTGAGAAACCACAGAGAAAAGCTTCTGATTCAATAAGTAACCTATTGCTTGTCAACTGGAAGATAAAGATCAAAGCCCCTGGGAGTTGGCGAAGTTAAGAGCGCCCATTGGCTTGTGTAAATTTTGTGGGGTGGGGGTCCCTGGGGAGATAAAAAGGTGTCCCTCCCGTGGTCCTGGTCATTGTCACCATTTGGCAAACGGCCAGCTGTCTGTTAGATTTTCTGTAGCCTATAGTACCTATGGTGGAAGTTGTGGCCTGTAGCAGGGATAGTCCTCTTAGCAGTCCAGCTGTCTTGGACAGGAACCTCCAGTCCGGAGGGCCAAAGAATTGTTGTACACAGTAAATATTGTTACAAATCATTGTGTTGCTATCCAATGCTGCAGACTACATTCATGTGTTGTTATGGCTGTGTTTGTCTGGACAGGTACCTTTTTAAGAAGGATATTGAGACAAATGCAGGTTCTTTTTATGTATCTGGTCAACTAGAGTCATCATTTTAGTTTAGCAGTCCCATAACAACACATTGAAATAAACTCTCATGCCGGTTCATTAACGCAAAGCATACGACTGAAATTGCTTTATTGATTTCTATCTGAATAAGGACAACCCCAACCCTGTTTTCATGTGAAATGAATAATGGAGTTGATTTTGCCTAGATGTATATTACTGAATGCGATCTGTGCACGCATTATCAACATATTGGAGTGAGATTGATAAGGCCTGTGTATAATTTTTCCTCCTCGCTACTGCCACTGAAAGCAAGAAGCATACATGCACACACTTTTACATCAATGGTAGTGGCGCTAGCAAATGACATCTATACTATTATTAATATCTATCTTATTTTTTCACATTTTTATTCAGGTTGTTCTGTGTGGGTTCATTATGAAAAACTGTCGCAATTTTTTTTTCTAAAAAAACAATGTTACAACCAATGATTATGAGGAAGATAAATCCCTTTAAGTTGTTGTTCGCATTCCCAGAATCCCCTCTATATCCTCATTTTGACTTAAAGCTTCTCCATCCTGATGGCAGCTCTATGACATCAGACCGTGATGTGTCCGTATATTTGTCACCAAGGTAACATCTACTAAAATCCAGCCTTTTGTTACAGCTTCTGAATCATCCAATGTCCACCCCCACCCCCACAAACAGCTTTGACGTGAGCTTAAGTAGTTTTAAAGCTTTTTTCCTATTAGGAATGCAAGTGTTTGTAGGCTAAAGGAGTTTCTTGAGAACCCTTGATCCATGAGTTTTTTGAGAAGGCCTCATTTTTGATTTACGAAATATCAGAGACTTTATTGTGCTTTCCAATACCTTGATATGTTATTTACACCTGCAGCCCATAAAATATATTGGAAGTTCCCACGAGCTGGGCCCTCTTCTCCGTCTTGTCTTGTGTTAACGTTAACTTAAATTCCATTGTTTATGTCCATCTCCTCTTATTGTAATGGCGTTACGGAATCTGCTGAGCTTTATATATTAAATGTAAAATAATAACGTACAACATATCCCCCATAATAACGCAGCTAATTGTGTTCACATTTTTAGAAGCATATTTTTATAGTTAATTAAATGTCTGAGGTTTGATTTTCTTTTTATTTTATTCATCTTTTTAAATATTTTTAACGTGTGGCAGATAGGATCGGAAATGCCCATAGCAAGATGATATTCAATACTAAATCTTTAAAAGACTGTTCTTAACTAGCATGTTTTTTAATTGAAAAGAAAATGAAATATACGGTCAAATTGTTTGATTTCTACTGGACGACCATCTGAAAAACTTTATCCCTGCCATTTTGTGTTTACCCATGCATATTTTTATTGCCCCTTGTTAATCTTTTCTCATGCCCTTGTGTCCTACACTTCTCTTGCATGTTCTTTTTTTTGTATTAATTATCTTGTTGTATTTTGTATTTTTCCCCTTTTTTCATCCTTTTATATGATCCTTTACATTCCTGAGCCTGCTGTATTTAAATGGAACTTTGAGCGTACAAAATTTGAATGGGAACCCTCCTAGGGGAGGACTTTTGCCCAAAAGGATCATTTTGGTATTTGTCTGTTCCCATGACAATTTTTTTTTTAACACAACTGGTAATTGCCTGCTCCAACAATACTCTTTTGTATCTATGCTCCTCTTTAATATCATGGTAAGCTTCAGGAGATAATGCATGCACCAAAGCATAAAACACAGTAAATAGATGAAAGAACTTCTGCTCACCAGTTCACCGCAATCTTTATTTATTGTATAGTAACCATACAGCTACAAAGTGTATCAGAACTTAAGTGATCTAATAATACTCCCAGCTGTAAGCAGGCAATGCACTAACATAGTCAATAAAAAGTCAATGATTATTTTTTATTCTTTTATATAGCGCCATCGTATTCTGCAGCACTGTATATCAGTTACATCAAAACGTATTCATCATGAAATGCAAAAAGAGGACAGAACTAAAATCACGTGGATGCAATAAAGTAAATAAGATGCAATATTAAAAAAAAAAAAAAAAACGGCTATCTATCAAATCATATATCAGTGAAACAGATTAATTAGGATCAATGTTATAATGTAGTCTCTTGTCTATAATAGATGAAACGGTAAATTTCATATCATAACTTTTTTAGATAATAAGTACCTGGGAAAAAATATTTCCAAATGACCCCGCGCAATGTCCCCTTGCATTTTGTTTGTCGACGGAAATTTTAACAAGGAAGTTAGGATGTCGGCTACCTCCCTTAGGAAACAGTAATGAAGCCATACAGATAAGAACAAAAGGAAAAAAAAACGAGACAAAGAAAAGATAGTTTTAAAATGGTTTGAGAGGATTTATGAATGAGAGGCGTTTTATGTAAGTGCTCATTGGTGCTGTCTGTTAAGGCTCCAATCTTTATTTAAATGAGTTTGTAAATAAACATTTAAATATAGGTAAATATTAATATTATTATATTACTATTAGTCTTTTAAATATATACTTTTATATTAACAAAAACTTTGAAAAACTGGCGCAGTATTCTAGGCATTCTTGTAGGATAAGTGGATGATTTATTAGTTCTAAAGGTACATGGTCCACCCTGTAGAACGTGCTGAATAAATATTTAGCTAGTGATTGCTTGTTTCATATTTTATATATATATGTTTATTCCCCATGTCTCTAATTCTTGTTTTGTTTGCTGAAGTAGAAAATTAAACACTGCAATATATACAAAAGCAGCATTCATATGTATATCAAATCTACATTTATTGCCTCTGTAATTATACTTTCTTTACCATCTTTCCTTAATCTTTGGCTCTGATAATGGTAAATTCCATATGTATGATTGGAGTTGTAATACAATATTTTCTTTCTGCGTGTAAAACAATGCATTGATTGGCGTGCGTTACTTAGCGCAGCGTCTAATCATAATAGAAGTCAACCATCCCTGTGATTGCTTTGATGAGCCAACCCTTAAGAAAGGTAGCAAGGTGCTATCAGAGCGCTGCGCAATCTCGCAAGGTGCTTCTCTTTCTGATTTATCCGTTTTTGCCCAATTATGCACATGCTTTTGGCAGTATGTGTATTACGTTTGCTATATAATTGCATCTTATTATTTCGCAATAAATGTATGTTTTACCAAACCTATATTTGCTCTTTATAAATAAAGGCAGTCATTTTTAATGGTAAGTGGACATTAAGGTTGCAAGGGACCTAAAAAGTTTTTTCAAGAACCATGTTGGACATTAAAATTTCAGTGTTAATGTGAGTTTTTTTCTGGTTGCTGTAATTTATATAATTGTTCCCTGAAACTCTTTTAAGTTCTATTAAGGAAAAGATATAGGTTGATGTGAGAATGTTTAATGAAAATGTTTAAATACAATTAGCTTTAAAAACCTGTGTACACATTTTTATTTTCAAACCGAGAAGTACAATTTTTTTTTAAAAAATCTTAAAAATATTTCTTTAAAATATCTTTAAAATATAGCAGTAAGAAACAATTTGCTGCTTCTTGTTTAATTGGAAAATGGATAACTGATTATTTCCATTGCAGAGTCTAATGATCTGTCTCTCTGTTTCAGATGGTCAGCCTCTTACTGATTGGCATAGCAGCCTGGGGCATAGGATTTGGTCTGATCTCCAGCCTTCGAGTGGTCGGAGTAGCTGTTGCTGTTGGCATCCTGCTCTTCCTAATTGCCCTGGTTGGGTTAATTGGAGCTATTAAACACCACCAGGTGTTGCTGTTTTTTGTATCCTTTTACTAGTTCACACACCTGTGCTTGTCGACCATGTTTCTTCTGCCAAAGTGGGCCAAAGGTAGCTGAGGGAGCTTTCAGGGCCAAATGGATTTTTGCTACATATATATGGCCACTGTTACATATGCATCTTAAGCACATTTGAGAACAGGAGCTGGGGCAATTGACACCTGAGCTGGTCCAAAATTCTTAAAACAAGTTAGACCGGCACACTCATGGAGTCAGAATGCAGAAGGGCCATGTAGCATGACATTACATGACCCTACAGTAATATTGTGGCATTTCACGCAGTGTGCGAGCACCTCTAAGGAACAGCTTCAACCAAGGTAAGTGTGTAGTGTGAGACAAGTGATGGAGTGAGTATGTTTTAGTGTGAATGTGTGTTAATGCGAGCAGGTATAAGTATGTGTATGTGTGCGTCTGTGTATGTTACTGGAGATTGGGGGCACTCCGCTGTGCCTGTTCCCCAGGTGAGATGGTGCCAGCCATCCCCTGAACTTGGTTTATATTAAAGCCCAGAATGCAATGTATTTATTGTATGTAAATATACAATTTTCACCTCTTAAGTGTGATGTTTATACTCCCTCTAACATTGTCATGGCCGGATTTTCATGTTGTGGCAGTGCCGGGAGGTAAATTCAGTAGAAGCTGAACTCGGCATCCATACAGTGGAATCAGGTGATGCGCAGCGGTCTTTGTAACCTGAGGCAGCTTGGAAACGAGGTGTGACTTATGAGTCACCAGAAAGCCAGTATGATGTTTAGTTAGTGGGAGCAGCTAGTTATAAAGACTTTTTTTTGTTGTCGTAGCCTTCACAATTATTAAACTGTTAAGCAAATATACCTGGTATCATAAATACGGAATGAGATGTTGCTATGATTTTAGATTAAATTACAGATGGAAATATGAAATGCACATTAGGGTGAGGATCTAAAAAATACATTTACCGGTATCTATCAAAGGTTTTTAGAATAAGTCTTAGAAAAGAGCAAATTTTTTCTGTTTCATTTGATCACCATATTATTTTTTTTTGGTGCTGGTTTGTTAATGGTGCGTTGTAGGATATGGGATTTATTCACCAATGCGTGAATTGAGATTGAAGGAACCATGTCATTTTACAGTCTTTGGTGAGGTTCTCCTTTAAGGAAAGACTGGTTTAGTTCTGCGTAATGCATAATCTGATCTGATGTCAAAACATATGTTTTAGTGAATGAACCTCTGTACTTTTAAAAACCTTTTTCTTTACTATTGGTGCTGGCATTAGAAGAAAGAAAAGGTTCACATGACACAAGGAGCCGCTCCATTGTGGTTTGGTTGTTGCTGTAAATATGTATTAGGAACCGTTTAGTCTGTGTTCATTTTCAAGAGACGTGACACCTGGTGGTGGCTTTTGGAATGCCTCCTGATATTGTGTGAACATATTCCCACTGCCCTTTCTAATGGAGTACCTGAAGGTTTGGCCTGTGTAGGGAGGAGAATTTGAACGTTTAATCATGGTGTGTGTCTGTATCCATATATAATAAATACACACAACTTGTTTTGATTTCACACATTGTATGGAGATCACCAAGAGGATGGAACAGTGGAGTGGAATAGTCAACCAGCAAAAGTGGTTGATGTTGCCCACATGCATGTAATAGACATTTGTCAGCGAAACCATGGGTAGAAAACATGGGCAGACAAGATAGGTTAAATGGTTCTTATGTTATATTGAAATTAGGTTGTGTGGGGCTCATAAAGGAAATTACACATTGCAGTTGTAAATTGTCATACTGTATTAACCTTAACCTGCCTTCTCTAGTATATGATTATACTGTTTCTCATCTTCATTATCCAGTTTTCAGTATCATGCGCTTCTTTGGCAATAAACAAAAGCCAACAGGTACGTTTGCTTTTGATTTCATCTTAAATGCACCCAATGTGAAACATGACTTATGTAGAAAGTGCAGCCCGTAGCTCAACTACAGTGGTCACGTGTCGCACAACTGAGACCCTACCCCATACTCAAGAGTGTCCAGCTACTAATAGATGCCGATTCTTTCATAGTCCGTCATAGATTAACTTGCTCATGGTGAATGTGTGTATGATTTATATATATATATATAACTATAATATGCAAGATTTTTCTTTTTTGTTCCTGGTAATGTAGAATGAACTTCTGGAAGTTGGGTGGAACCACACACAAGGTGCTCAACATGATATTGAGAAAAATCTTAACTGCTGTGGATTTAACAACTACACTAAAGATTCTAGTTGTGCTGCTGTAAGTATTTCTCTCTTATGTACATAATGAGATAAACTGACCCCTTCAGGGGCAATAGAATAGGAAGCATATTTAACACAATAATACAGTATCAGGCTGATGTCACTTTAGTGGACCTTGCAAGGTCTTACAAATATTTTCACTGTTGCAAAATGTGGTTTTCTTCTTTTCCTTAACATGTAAAGTGCTTACATAGGTGTGTTTGTAGAATACCGTACTGGTGTACATTAAAATACTTTGCCAAATACCAAGGCTTGTAGTAAATTACTCACACGCACAATAGTTCCTCTTTATCTTTTTTTGCTTGGGCCATCTCTTGGTGAGTACCCTGCCATACTAGACATCATTAAGTCCTGCTCTGTCAGGGCATAATGTGGCAGTGACCTCACATGTAGGTTGAAGTTGTGATGTCCAACCATACTCTTCTCACATCATGTAGTAGTGCTCTCGTGTCAAGGAACTTTCCACCCATGTAATACCTTAGCTCACCATGCAAAAGTTCAAATATAATAATCTCCAATTAAAGAAATACAGTGGCATTTAATGTGTGTCTTTTTATTTGACTCATTTTTATTTTCTTCTGTTCTTTACAGCCATGTTTTGGAACTCCGGGGTGTCCCACGTGCGCATCGATAATTGAACGCCATGCAGAGGAAGTTCTAAGAATTGTGGGAGGAATTGGTTTCTTCTTCAGTTTCACTGAGGCAAGTGAAACTGCAAATGATATTACATTTTGTAACTTGTACTTTTGGTATTCAGTATATGTTCTTGTGTCCTGTTAACCATAGCGACCAACGGTTCTAAAGATTTGAGAAACTTCCCTGATAAACAGAAATAGTGGAAGAGGGAAGTTGGGTGGAATTTTTAATGCACGCTGCTTTAATTTATGACAAAATATACGTTATATATATTTTTCAATATGAGTGCTGAAAATATTAACAAATTAACATAATCTCAAAATAATGATTTGTTAGTGTATAAAATACAAAGAAATTCTGTATATCTTCCATCATAGTATTGAACTTCCTCTGACATTATATTTTATATTCCTGATGGCCAAGGTTGATGTCTTTGATTTTAGTGAACCTGTCAAAAGCAAATTTAAGACTGCATCCTTTTTTGTATATAGAAAACGAATAAGGGACATCTGGCCTAGATAATAATACAAGCCCGTCTCAAAATGGAAAGAAATGAATTGATAAAACCAGCAAAAGAATTGGCATTCTTGGGAAATTTCTTATGGTGCTGACCCCGGGATTCTTGGGATATTAACCATTTAACAGCCCATCATGAAGATTCCCTGTACAGACTCTCCAAATGTGTTAAATGGATCTAAAACTGGTCCTCATGGAAACATTGACATTATTTAAAGATAAACTTAACTGAGTCACCCACATGCAAGCAGAGGTGTCAACCATAACATATAGATAGCAAAAGAATCAATTGTGGGTCTTATAAATGATCCCAGCAATGCACAATAGGAAGGACTACGTCTGTGTAAATCTGAGAATCTGCCCCTTCACCCTAAAATTGGGGCAAAACCCTGAGTTTCCAGATATGTACATAGGACACCAAAACATTATATCCGAGTTAGCTACCCAGTTCATAATTATGACCAAAGGAGATACAAAAGTCACAATTATGCTCCATCATTAGATGTGGATGAATTCAAACGTTCTTCATGTTATCACCATGACAGATACATGGAAGCAGGTCATGCGTTTTAGTACTACTGTAGGGGAGAGTGGGCTTATTAAGCCTGATTGAAAGGCGGTCAACTCATTCATAAATGTGTCCTTCCATATAACTTAACAAGATATATTTTTGTTTGCAGATTCTTGGAGTTTGGTTGACCTACAGATACAGAAACCAGAAGGACCCACGTGCAAACCCCAGTGCTTTTCTTTGATTTAAAGAAAGAAAAAACTAGGACGTTGAGTTTCTCTATTTAATATTCTACAGCTTTTTTGATTGCTGTGGTTAATCTGTTTGATGGACAGATGTTTTCAAATATGAACTTTTTTTGGAGGGGGGATGGGTCATAAATTCACATGAACTAAACGGCAATATTTTGACAAAGGAAAACCAACTAAATATAAAACAAACTAACCAAATACAATAGTACAAAAAATCCAGGCAACATATATTTTTATCCCAAGACAGTATCCCCAAGCATTGCAAACTCGTATACACTAATTGCCAAGTTGTGCTAGGCTGACTACTGAATAGTTGTTAAAATAAAGATATTTGTGGAAAGAAAGGTGTTAATATTCATATTCACTATGAATAACCCAATTAGCAGTGTAGCAGAACTCAGAGGCTGTCCGTTTAATTATCCATACGGAGAGGTGAAATTTCCTATTGAAATCTGTAATGACAGATTCTTACAAACTTTTATATCCAAATCTGTGGTCCCAATAAAACTGGTGGTCTTTAGAACCTGGCAACATTTTTATTTTAGTTTTTGTTTTCATTTACAATTTGTCAATTTGTATTTACCACAACGGAATTGATGAATGAAGAAAAAAATACTGTTGGCTTCATCCAAATTAATAATGCAATTTTTTTCAATATTGCCCCTACATATGTCATATGTAAATTTATGAGCATGTCCTTTTTGGCATCAGGTCCAGTATTTGTGTTTTGATCATCATTTCGTGTTTAATGCGTACATTCGTTTAGCTCTGGCAAATGTATATTTTTGGTCTCCTAAGCCAGTGAAAATCTAGTTCTAGATTCTAGTTAGTCCTGATTTGATCATTTGTGAAGCTTAATTGCAGTGTACTGATATTATTATAAATTACTATAGAGCGTCTGTGTAGCATTTCATTCCAACCCTGGAGAGATGGACAGGAAAATGAGGCATGGTTAATAAGTAAAACTAATTCACAACGATAAATACTCCCAGCCTCATAGCACATGGTCACTTTATTATAGATCTGACACCTGCTGACATTTTAATATCTCCTGTACTAGAGTCTCATTTGATCAATCTTGGATGGTAATGTACATGCACAAAAGGGTTAATTATGTAACCATGTGTTTGCGGAGGTGATAAAACATTTTAACACCTCTGCCTTCCATAATGCATGGTTAAATAAGTGATATAACACACGTGATATCTTACCTATATAACTGCTTATTATAATGGACCCACTCTTGCAAAGAAATTGGCTTTAATAACACATACTAATAGGAAGCTGAAACTTTTAAATTCGCTGCAACACCCTCATGGATTTTTGTAAAAAAAGAATTTAAAAATTAAATAAATATATATATATCGCCCTCATGGATGAACTAAACTTTGCTACTGCTCTCATAAGTGGATGAAAAATTGAATATACAAAAAACATCTGTATAGTATTTAATTAAATTGACTGGGCTACCACCAGTGGCATATTGTGGCATGTCTGAAAAGTAGTTTTTTTTTTCTGTGTAAATGGATCATGTAAGAAAAAGTTGAGAAATACTAGTGACCGGAATCAGTTTCTCAAAGTAGACGACACTTTTCTGCGTTTATTTCTGTTAAAAAAATAAATAAAATCTTACCTGTTAATTGCTTATGTTTGTATTGGAATTCCAGACATCTGATATATTTCTGTGGGTTTCTGTCAAACTAGTTAAACTGTGTCTCGAAATTCCTGTATTCATTTACAAAATGAACTTGCACTGCGGTAGTGATTTATAATGTGAAAATCGGAATAAACAAAGTCTTTTAAATGTGTGGGGTTTTTTTTGCTTTCTATCAAATGGGTATTTTTTTCATTAATTTTTGTGTGTGTGTGTATAAATTAATTTAAAGACTTTGTTAATTGTCACTGAAGTGACGGTAGCTCCTCTTCACGAGTTTGCAAGTTTATTATCTCCTGTAAGATCTTCATAGGAAGTATAATGCAGCAGTTACAATTTAAGGTGCCGGTCCACTAGGACATGTTAGCCAAATCTGCCTTTTTATTTCCTCTGAATGTTTAATCATACATCAACATTATAGAAGCTTGGAAGCACCTGGCTTTGTGCGTCATGACAATTGTTCACTGAAAATTTACAAACAAGGCACATTTTATACTAAAAGTTATTTATATATAGTTTTGTGTATGTATTTTTCAGAATAGTTTTTAATGCCTCTATATCAACAGAAGGGCACTCCTGTTTGGTCACTAAATAATAAAGTAGGGCTGGTTGCCCATAGGGATGCCTTCTTCAAATTATTAATGTTAATGTATTATTTCGATATTATTTTTCCCTGGGGATATGCAAAATGTCCACCTTGTATTTGTGTTCTATCATATAAATGAGAGGGAAGTTCCAACATTTTTAACATTGTATTTCACATTAATAACTTTCACAATGGTTAGTAGATCTCAAGCATATGGTTTCTACGTTGTGGAATTCTTGAATATCTACTATAATCACAAAATACAAGAGGTAAGTATACCCCAAAAAGCACATAAATGAAAAATTGAGGGCCTCCTGAAAAGACCAGTATGTACATACAAGAAAACATGGAATCGGCACACGCCCAGCAAATACTATTTAAAAGCACATATCCAAAGCATTTCAAAAATGGATATGCTTTTTAGGGTGTCCTCTCGTTTTCTGTATTTTGTTTTGTGTATATCTGCAGGTTCTGAGCAGCCCACATTTCATACGGGTTCCTCATTCATGGTGTCCAGAGAAGGTTTTAGATCGCAGGAGTCTTAGTGGGTTAAAAGGCCGTGGATTCCTGTTCATTGTGTTTTATGGTAAGCAATACAGCCGTGTTAGGATTAGATTGGACTCTCCAAAATTGGGGTACTTCGACGTAGTGGTGGCCAAAAGCAATATATGGCCATATATTATAATGAAATCCCTGGTATTTATGCCTTGGATGCTTTTAAATAGCATTTGTTGAGTGTGAGCTGATTTCTTTGTCGTAATGAAAAGTAAAGTAGACATCAGCAATCACTGAAAATGCTTGTCCGTTAGCATGCATGAAGTGTAGTGGGGACCGTGCTAACCCCAGAAACAAACCACTACCCCTTTTTCTCCCTAAAACCCAAAATCCACCAAATAAAGGACACACTACAACATTATGGATTAAATAGGCCATAGCTTTTATTAACATAACATAAATATGTACTGTGTTAGCATAACCTTTATTTACAACCTTTATAAACAAGCATACATTATATTAACAATAAATAACAAATATAAACAAATATACATCCAATATAAACAAATCACATCCAAATAATACAAAACACAGCACAAAATATGCATTCTCCTTGCCGGCTTCCTCTAACATTGGTTACAACCACACAATAAGACGGAACTCGCCTCTCCCTTCATCCAACAATACTGACGGCTCCCTCCGCTGCCCCCAATCATCCTAACCACCCGCCGACCTTAAGCCTGGTGGGCATGTCCAAGGTCATTGACCACACCATGCCAGAGGTCAGGGGAGGATTGAGCTCAACTTCCCTTCCTTCACCAGCACAATAACCGTAATTTACAACCACTCTTTTACTGGCAAGGACTGCTGTGACAAGGAAAGAAAAACAAAACATTAAAGACCAAAAACAACATCAAATAAAAAAAGGGGAGGGTGGGTGGGAGTAAGTGATTGCTCAAAAAGTGGCAATGACCAGGGCCCCAGAAGGGTCAACTTTTATCTCCTCAGCAACCCCCCACCCCCAAATTTACATACCCCAGTCATATAGCACTCACCCACACTCTTACATGCTCCTTGTCCATTCAGCTAGGCCAATTCCCTGGGGCCTAGTTGTGTTTTCATCCAGAAACTCATGGTGGAATGTATATGCATTGCCATAGCAACCTATGTGTGGAACTCTATAGGATGAGCAGTGAAAAAGTAATGTGATCATGTTTGGTGTGTGAACATACATGACTGCTGGATCAAAAATGAAGGGTATTCACCTCGTATAACTAAAACAGTCTATTAACATGCTCTGTGTATCAGTTTTAGCCAGCAATTAATAAGCTATTGTTAAGGGATTGGGGGGAAAATGCAAGCTGAGATGGCGTCAGCAAATCTGCTTTTAAATGCTTAACATATAATTGAAAAGACAGCCAGTGCCGATTGGCATGTCACGTAGCAGATTTTGGCCTCTTTGTTATTGCGTGTGATGCTTTGTTATTTTATTTAAGTTTTCTTTTTCTTCGCCCATAAGAGAAAATAGAAACAATAAAAGAAATCAAGAAACAATGATTTGGGTATAAAAATACAAAGGCAAATACAAAATAAAAATAATCTGTTAGTGACAGTTATTAAAGGGGCAGTTAGCCTTTCTGGGGACCTAGTTTTTTTAGTTGTCTTTTTTTTTGTTTTGCCTATTATCCATGAAAATCAAAGGTATAATTGACACATGCAACCAATCGGGACAGTGAAACTCCTGATTGGCAGCTGATTCTATGGCTGATTGCAACTCTTTATGTTGTCATATGTCTAGGGCAATCAAGGATAGTTTTATCCAAATCCCAAGCTTTCTCGAATTTCTTTACTGTGCGCTCCCTCAGGCTCAACACTTCCTAGCACTCAGACTTAGTGTGTGAACACGTTGAGGGAGTAGAAGAGCTGGCACAGGCCTACCCCCAACTGTATTAGGTGTTAGCGTGTGTGGATGGATGTCAGTGTTTTGGAGTGCCAGGGGTGAGGGTAGGGTACTGGTGCCTGGGAGAGAGACAGGAGGAGAAACCGTGTGTGTAAGAGTACAGTGTTAGAGTGGTAGAGCGAGTATGTATGCCTATTAGTAATAGAGGGTCCTGAACAAATATTGAACCAGGTGCAACTAACGCTTTGTTCTCATAAAGTGTGCTTAGGGGAGGATCGTAAAGGCCCAGTGATGGGTGGGACAATGGGATGGACATAGGGAGGGCTAATTAGAGGGGCATGGGGGCCAGGCATTACGCTGGTATTGGGCCCCAAGATTTCTGATTGAGGTCTTGCTGCTGGAACGGGCCAATTAAATATGCCCCACAGCCCTGTCCCAGCTGGGTTCAGTCTACTTCCTGTAACAGTCAATGACTTTAACAGCATACTCTAATAGCATACAAACACACTATCTCCCCTCTTTTCTGCTCTCCCAGGTTCCACTAACCATAAGCTCACCCTTGACACTAACACTATACACAAAGACCATAGAGTTACACAGAGGGAAATTGAAGGTGGGATTGTGTATGCACTTTCCATTATACACTGAATCTCACAGTTCTCCTTCCTCCTCCTGCTTGCCTCACATGGAGCCCTGTCTTCAGTGCACGGGTCACGTAACTCACTGGGAGGTTGAGCGCAGGAGACGTGGAAGGTATCAGTGCTGTCTTTGAAGACGCCCATCCAAGTTCTCTTTTTTTATTGATAAGTTCCAATGCATATTAATATGACTGTGCCCCTATGTATTATAATGCTTAGTCCCAATTTATAGTTATGATCCTTTGTATGCATGTTTGAATTTTTACACACCACAAATGGTACCGGGTATATATATATATATATATATATATATATATATATAGATATAGTTCTGTCTCATTAAATACAATAATACTTATTGAATATAATATTAAATAGAATATAAAAACTGACTGTAGTAACAGAATTCATGCATACTTGTGTTTAGCATGTGCTGTAAGTTGAAACACACACACATACAGATATAATTGCTGAGTGTCCATGAGATAAACAGCAGAAAGTTTGTCTTATTATTTAATCTATGGTGCTGTATTCTCAAGTTTGTCCACATGGCGGCGTTGCATACTTATTTAATTTGCCCTCGCCTCGCCTCCATTAAGGGAAATCTAAATGTAAGTCTGTAGATGTATATAAATGCATTGTTTAGAAGCACTTTTTAATGTACGCCACTTTTATTTAGTTATTGAGGTTAGCTGATTTAAGTAACTGAAAATAATATTTAGACAGAGTAACCTAAATAATTAACCAATTCAAATGTATGTTTATACCAATTAAGCTGAAATATGATGTTGTTTATTCCCAGGGGCCAGTCTGCAAATGTATTAATGCGTTCAGATTCTTTAGAAAATGTAACTGTTAAGCTGTGCCTTTCTATTAAAACTCAATACATTTTCATTGTGTGTATTATAGCTAAGGAGATTTTTTTATGAAAATGGTTTCTTCCAAGGACACCCTCAGTTAAATAAAAGCATGGGTAAATCCTCTTTATTCATACCACAGTGGATGATAACATATACACTTTTGCCGACGGTATTTAAACACATCAACAGTATATACTGTATAGTCCAAGTTTGGTATATTGGTGCCATAGCCCTAATAGCACTCCCAATTTGCAATTTGGTGCCACAAGTCAACATCCCAAACTATTCGGCCATTACCATACAAATCTCCTCTGAAATATGTGATAAAAACTTGCTATTACTTTAAATGTGCAGCTGCTGAAAGACAAAAATAAAAAACGTCTTATGTTCCTCAAAAATCCCTAAGTGCTGTTTTGAGTTGTTGAGCAGTTGACATATAATGTACACGGTACATTATATGTCATTATTATAAAAGTCCATTAATTGGAGTGTATGGGGGAGACAATTCAGGGACTGTGATAATAAGCAGAAATAAGAGATACCTTTTCATTTTCATAGAATGAGACAGAGAAGGAACAGCTTGAGGTGACTGTCAGCCAAGAGATAGCTGGTTCACCTTTAAGCAGAGAGTGATCAACGGCGTTGAAGAAACAGAGGAATGTAGATGGACTGGCCTGTGACCAAGATCAAAAACATTGAGCTGTTTATGAAGTATCTAAGGCTTTTGTTTCATATAGCTGACTAGTCCAGTGTTCTAGAGGAGTATTTATGGTTAAAAGTTGGGTTAAATGAGAGATTATGATGATACGTCATTTGTTTTGAAATGGAGAATGAAATGTCTCCAGCTTGGCCGGAACCCTAAATGACTCTTTCACCAAAAAAATCAATATGGTACCCCAGCCCAAGCTTCCCGGCTAAGTACACATGCCCACAAGAAATTGAAACCAGTGTTATAAATAAACCATAGAAGATTTATTCAATTAAAAAACTAACAAACAAATAACTGGTGTTTTCACATTAAAGTTGAAGCAAGTGGAACATATCAAAAAAGTCTTCCCGTTATACACCACTGATTTTAAATTAAGAACATAGAATTACTTTTGCATACACATCCATAATATTAAAATGTAGTCAGTCTTAGAAAAAATGAACAACGTCTCCTACAATTCTGTCTTCAGGAGTTTTAAAGCTTTCTTCATGTTTTCATACACTAAAAAAAAACAGAACACTCATATAAGTAAATCCAGTTACAACAAATGAAACAATCACTGTATATTGTTAAGTCAATAATATGTTACAATAAATGTTCCACCAACTCTGCTGAATGGAACCTCATGCTCATGGTCTCTGTATCTCTAAGAGAAGTAAAGGACTGGTGGATGACATCATATCTTTGTGATCTTCTTCACTCAGTACTGCAGGACCATCATAAGTCCAGGGCTGGGAGTGGGAGCCCCACATGCCCCTGCCTAAGAGTGTCCCTGATTGTAACCATTTGCTGCATTGAAAATATTCATGTAAATAATTATTCATGCTAGGTGGTTGCCATAGAAACTGAGAACACTTCTAGAAGATTGTTTTTTTTTTTATAAATCAAACCTACAGAATAAAAATGATGACAGATCTGCTAATGTTATTTGTTTAATGTACTAAAGTGTACAATTAATCTGTTGTCTAAATGGAACAGCGCTTTTAACACACACTAAGCTAGTATAACCTACACGTCTGTAGCGAAAATCCATACTGCTGATGAGAACATGTCTGTTAAATGAACACCCCAGGCATGGTGTCACTTTGTGAATTTAACCTTAGCCACTCAATAAAGCCATGCTGACATATATATATATATATATATTATATATTATATATAAATATATATTTAAAAATCCAGGTATTCCCTAAGATCGTCAGATTTAAAATGTCGCCTATTTTTAATAAATAAATCTGGGAATTAAAATGTAGAAAATACAAAAATAATTACTTAAAAATTCAGCAATCAGCCTGTTTCTTTAACACTTTTGACAATGTGATGAAAACTATCATTCCTGAGCTATTGTCTGGCCATGCTACATTCCCAGTATATTCTTGCTGAGGGCAGCAGATCCAGGGGCTGGTAGTCCTTTTGGACAATTGGCCTCCCTGGCACACTGGTTGTTGAGATCAGAGATCACAGGTGACTGTGCATGTTTTTTTTTTTTTACACTAAGGCAGAACAACATGATATGACATTGTAAAGCTCAGAGGAGGGGGGGGGAAGACCCCTTTGGAATCACGGCACTGGAGACACTGCCCTGTGAATACATCGAATCTACTATACGCATTAGTTGTGGTTGTATCATTTTTGTCCCTGATATTTTTGAGATGAATCAAATCACTTACACAAATCAATATCAACGGGCTCATATGTGTAGCGGTGGTTTGAATACTTCCCTGGAATATCTGCTCTTACTACAAGTGAAGGATCTGTGGACGAGAAAAGTAAATGACACTTAACAATAATATCAATTAATAGAATAACACTCCTTGCACATTAGGACAGGCAAAGAACTTACTGCATTGACACTATGCCTTATGTGAATGGGGTGTGACGCAAAAAGCACTCATGTAACACGGATGGCGCGTGACATGACATCAGAACTCTGCCTGTGTTAATATTTATATTACAAAACATTACATTTCACTATAGAGTACCAGCACATTCCTTAGGGCTGTTACAATTGGAGGATGACTTAAATGAATAGTAAGATTGACAGTATACAAAATGGACAATAACATTAGAACACATTAAGACATACTAGTAGAAGATGGCTCTAATCTTGTGAGATTACATTTATTTATTTAGCGCCAGCAAGAGTTGGTAGGATAATTATTACAATGTATTTATAAGCCATGGGGAAATTATGTGAATTGCATTTGAGATGCTCTCATACATAAAGTTGTACCCATTTTTTGGCGTGCTGGAAACTGGTACTCCTGGGGTGACATTTACAATGAGGCACCGACTTCTCTTGTAGGTTGTTAATGATTCTCAGAACACATAACTTACCCACAAAAACAATCTTTGGAACATACTGGCCATCGAGTAACAGATTTTTGTCTGTGGGGTCATACTGGAACACAATAAAAAAAATATGTTGTAATGTAGTCAACTCTATTAGCCTTCATCTTCATTTATTTTTGTAGTTACGATAGACTGACGCAATTTAAACATCATATAATTAATAGAAAAAAACATGAAATCTACAACTGCAACCCAAGCCTTTGACGTTTGGACCAGGAGTACTGGTCTCCTGCGCTAAGTGAAATTAAAAAAAATATATATATTTTCAATATTCCCGATGTATACTTATTTAAGACACAGAGAAATTTACAGAGAAACCACAAAGAAGGGATAAAAGTAATTTTGTGGTTTGTATGTTCTGAAAATAAATATGCAAGGGATCTGGGGTCCGCTCCATCAGTATACTTTAACAAGTCAATCTCTTATGTGTATAAAATGAAGGAATTTACCATTATGATCACCATCTGCTGGGACAAAATAGTGTTGTCCTTAAAACTTTCTGATATTCTTCAGTAACACGCAATAGGTATGTGATATATATAAAGATATGAAAGGTTCTCCTCGATGGAAAACACGGCTCATAACCCAATGATACTAATAGACAGTGAGACTTTTTTTGCTGATCTTTAATAAAGAATATATTGTTCTACCATTACGAAACATCATTAACAGGAAAATACTCACGATAACATTAAGAAGCACAAATTGTTCAGCTAATTTCTGGATGCCTTTGTGTTCTGAAAATGCCTTCTTCAAAGCTATAAAAAAATGTTTTTTTTTTAATTAATGTTATTAATTCTCATTTAAATATGGAAAGGTGTATCATTACAATTCTGGCTAATTTCCTTTCTGTCTGTTCCTTCATCAACCTGGTATATGCAACATGCAGCAGTCAACATAATACCCCCATTTTCCTTGCCTTAATAATGATTTAAAATGTAAATGGAACAGATATCTTTTAGGATCAGGACTGTCTTTAATGTGAAGCAAAAGGGGCCGCTGCTGTAAATTAGGAGTCCATGGCAGCTGTCCCTGGGGCCTCTTAATAGCCACCATAACCTAAAGGTACAGACCTCCCCCAAAACACAGAAAAGTAAATGGGGTTACCTTGAGAATGGGGGCAGTCTTCTCTGTGGTTGATAACTATTAAGGGTTTGTTTCTGTGAAAAAAGGACATTTCTGCAGTTTGATACACAGTTTTATTACACAGATAAAAAAAATAAGAAAATGTCATGTTGGTAGTATTAATTAAATAGGTGATATCACTACTTAAAATAAAATCTATTAAGCATTCCAGGTGTGAGGTTTTTAGGTACCCTACGTGAAAAGATTTAGGTGAAAAGAAATTAAAAGGGTTTTTTTTGTTGTTTTTTTAAACTTGGACTATAGGAGACTGTAAGAGATGTTTAATATGTTTGTATGGTAACACCACCTCTGTAATAATATGAATGAACCATTGGAAAGGATGGCATTAAAATGTTGCTTTTAAGCAACGTGCAGTACTATATTAGTACACTAGATGGCACCATTGTTTCAATTTCGATTCATGTCTGTCAATCTATTACTTTAGTCCTTACCCAGTCTTAGCTTTAAACAAGGCCTCTTCATATGTCTGAACCCAGTCAAGGTTATCTCCCCATCCTGCAGGAAAATATCACACATAAATGGGTTAGCAATCAGGTCACAATGTTTTAGGTATATACAGAGATTTATCAAAAATATGTGTCTGTAATTACACAATTCTATACACAAATACAGCACAATATATATATTATGATTGAGTTGGTGTACACATCCAGTAAAGTACCAATACATAATATATTGTGCATATAATGAAGACCAGGAAGCAACTGATGTTATGTATAGAAACTGACACTTTTTCAAACTTTTTACAAGAATCAGTCTCTATATACAACCCCAATTAATGTATATTGACAAGAGAGAGTAGGGGATAGTTCATGTGCTGTATGTAGCAAGATATGGATCATGTTTTTGAGCAAGTTAGCTAGAGAATTATACAGAAAAGAAACATAGGATAGTAGTTTTTTTTTTAATTGATGCAGTCTTCTATCTTCTATACAAATTACTGCTAAAGGAATATTAAAGAGTCACACCAAGGATTTTATGATAGCTAAATATAATTTTGATATTTTTTGTAAGTGCACGTAGGTCTCCATGAAAATCCCTTTTTTATGCATCTACTTTTTTCCCACACTTTTTTTACATTGAAAGCGATATGTTCAGCTGACCCCTATCTCCTGTGCAGTAATGCACACACACATACACCAAGGGGTGTTCTCAGTCTTTTTATTTTAGGGGGTGATGCATAAAAACGTACTTGCATAGTACTGTCAGAAAGATTGAGTTTACCTCTTGAGAGTGTTTGAGGCTTGGTGGTATTTTTCTCTTTTTGTGGTACATCTTTAGCTAGAGCGAAGGAGGTGGCCACCAGGAGGACGAACACTGACTTGAGAACTTTCTCCATGCTGATATCTAAAAAAAGCCACAAGATGAAAATTTTCTCATTTGATCTCTAGACATAAAATATAAATGACTAGAACCATTGCTTTCACCCCAACAAATATTTTTTTCAGCAGTTGAACAAATGCCGAGATATCATCTCATCAATTGATTGTATGCTTATTATTTCACAAATTTGATAAGAAATAATATTCACACAAACCAAATAATAAAAAAATAGATAAAATAATGTTGTATAATGAAAGTTATGCTACATATTCATGATGGTGTTACAAAAGTGACAATGCAGTTCCCCTATTAGTTCCATTAGCTGATTTGTCTTGATTCTGCTCACATATACCATAAAACTTCCAGTTACGTCATATCATATAATACACTCTTAATTATTAACCTATGGTAAATGTCAAGTTACTTTGAAAGATCTAGATATGCAGCTAGACTTGTTTTGAACCTTTCTTCCTTATTCTAAACATAGTATTTCATTCAGCAGTTGAGTTTCTCACTGATTTCATTGCATTGAAGCATATCCCTGCATAGCTATACATAGAAATATGGCTGTATTAAAAAAAATATCATTACTACATTGACCAATGCATTTTGATAAATATATACTAATTAAAATAAAGGCAGGCAACTGAGACACTGGCATGGAAATTAAATAAAGTATCTTAATTAAATATCAAGTTTGTCAGAATTCAAGAATTTTGCAATCTGTGCCGTAAAAAGCAGAAATATATACCGGTATTTTTAAAGCAATCCCTTTGGTTGCTGAGAATTAACTCTGCCAAGAGAGAAGAATAACCTCTTTGTATAACCTGTCTCAGTGAATAAATCTCTAGCTGGATTGTATTCTTCCAATCATCCCTTTTAATTGTTACTCGTCCCTTCCCCATGTAAACTGATCCAATGGATCAGAGAAAGAAATAGCTGAGAGCCAACTCACCTCCACTCCACAGGTAAGGAAGTGTTGTAGGTTTAGTGAGCACGGTCTGTGAGTTCGCAGCCTGTATATATTCACCTGTGCACACCTGGACCCCACCCCCTGCATCATAGTGAGTGTCGTCATACTGCATACCTTAGCCGTGCTCGCTGTACGATAAGCTTCTTATCAAATCACGAATATAAAATCCACGCCCGCTAAGCCGCTGACGATCATGTAACATTGTCTACAACTCCCTATACCTTTCAGCTAAGGCTTTGTTTTGCCTGAACTTTTTTTTTTATTATTATTATTACTAATTGGGCTCTTATCCAAATACAGGTAATCCTGAATGGGGAACTGGGATTTGCCTGAAGGCTGATTTGTCTTTGTGTGATTGGATGAAGGCGTAGCCTTACGTGAGATCCCTTTATGAGAAAGTAAAATCCTTTTGCAGAACAGGTTAGCCTTCATTAGATGTCTTATCTACCATGTCCAGCTATTTCATTCTAATCAATTGCATTTGGTATCAACTGTAAAGTTATATTTTATTCACATTACAATAATTAAGTTCCATAATTTCTAAACTGAAAATGTGGATACTTGGCAAATCTGGATCTTGAATTTTATTTTACGACACGTAGACTTGTTGTGTTATAGGTGTTTGCAAATTCTTCAAACCACTTTTTGTAAGCAAATCATCACTTGATAAAATCCACATATATAAATATAAATATACATTTGTGTAGGGTCCCCTCTAGGGTACCTAATGGAATAAGGTCTTCTCCTCTGACAATATTTCCTTACTTATACAAAAAGAGAACTTGACACCTCTTATAGCCTTGGGGTTATCTAGGTTTTCGATATAGTGGGACAGACCCTGAATATCTTTATAAATCATTTGTACTAAATATTGCCTTGAACTCCAGAAAATGCATTTGTAGTTTAAAGAGTGGTGCGTGTACTACTTCTTGACTTGCTTGAGAGTCGATGTGTGCAAAAACTTTAACCCATTGTATAGAAATCTCACCCAAAGTTTTCACATCCAGATAGACATTTCTAAGCCATACATACTCATCCATAAAAGAAACCATAAACCTTCTCATAGTTAATGGTGGTAATGTAGACAATAGGAAACTGTAACATTCTATTAGGGCAACCAAATTCTTCACCTGTTCAAATAGTTTTGCAGCCAAATTCTGGGATTAGATAAATCAGCGGGGTGCCGGCTGCAACGTCAGTTATGTGTCTGTGAATGTAGCTGGTTTATGATAACTCTGTAACCTTTTGCACTTTTTTTTAATGTAATGGAACTTAATAGTGAGCTCTTGCGAAATAAGGAAGTCATTTGAATGGTGGAAAGCATGGAAACAAGATGTATGTACATAACGTGACTGTGTACATGTAACTTGTTGTTGACGGCTTCCTCATGAGCCCTAGGGTAGTAGAATTTCACAATTAGTGGTTTATTAAGTAGACATTGAGTTTATGGGTAAATTGAATGTTTAAACTCATGAACGTCATCATTCAATGCCGACCACAATGTGGTTCTCCTGCAAGGCTGACCTGGTCCTGTATAATGCATAGCGAGAATTCTCCATGCTTTAACTCTTTCAGTGTCAACCACATCTTTCCAAAAGAGTTAAAAGCCGAATACTCATATCTGTAATTGATCCTGTTAGCAACCATCAAGCCAATGGGTCAAACTAGTAAGACTGGACGAAATGGTACATCAAGAAGGACCGGCTTACAAGATTACAATGTAGCTTTCACTACAATTGCCAAACTAGTGAAACCAAATACATTTCTACCCCACCTCCCCTTGGTAAATGTATCTGCTAGATGCTTGTACATATACATGAATGGTGCACATGCAGCCCATGTATAAATCCATACGCAATATATAATAATATATAACAAATTAAATAAGTTGAGTAGGCACACATAAGAAGGGGTTAAATTCCATAACAGAAAATATTGCTAGAAAATGCACATGTTCGCAAGTATGAGAACAAGTAAAGAAAAGATTGCCCATCAGCATAAATGTGATTGGCTGCTGTCACTCCCATTGGCTTTAATTGGAACTTAGCTCCCATTGACTTTGATGGGAGTGTTACTGAGCATGCGCAAGAAGTATGCTGCCTGCATACACTTCCTGGTTTCAGTAAAGGCTGTTGTGAGAGGAGGATCATATCTTATCTTCAATAACTAAAGAATGCCTGCACAGATTTGGGTGATGTGATAGATAAGTATATATAATATTGGGTGAATTAAAAACCATAGAAAAATGACATATATAAGACAATAACGAGAAGGCTGAAGCAGTGTGTATAAAGGTTGGTAATTCTGCTTATACATGTTTGGCACAAGGCCATAGTGCGAAACCGTCCCAGGACGCTGCTCCATCACTGCTCCCACATATCGAAGCTGAACGCCGTGAGGATAGAAGCGGTAATTCCACCCCGGTACTACCTCTATCCTAGCCCAACGAAGGAGTACCAACGTAGACACCTGAAAGATTGGCGGTTATGCAAGCCTTATTATCATACATAATAAATCCATTTTATATATATATAACCCCACTGGTGCTATTTATGCCTAGGCAAAAAAAAATAAAAACCCTTAATGGGACTGAAAAGTCCTTCACAATAAAATGTATTTTTAGGTCGTTTACACCATTTGGATATTTTTTTTATCGACTGACGGAAAGATTTAGAGAAAAACATTGCAAGTTTGTGGCTACCAGCAACATGCCAATATTTAACTTTTTATTATGCTTTACTGTGTTCATATTTACCGATGGGTTTGTCTATTTGCTAAAGAATAAATCCACGTTCTTAGTAACCAGAATAAAAAAAATACATTTAAAAAAGCTAACTTTTCTGTACGAAGCATTAAATTTCATGTTATCTAATCCCACATGATACACATTAAACAAATAGCATTCTACCTCAGAACTATTATAAAGGTTTAATCAATATTAATTTGAATAGTTTTTATCTGGTTGCTATATGTTTCCATCATTTTACACAGGAAAAAATATTTTATATTCAAAACATTTGCAACTTTATTTAACTTAAATGCACAATGTTTTAGCACAATCAGACAACTGTAGACTTTATAAAAAAATAAAGAGTGGCACAAATAATTTAGAAAAAAACATAAAAATAAATCTTATTTCAACATTTTTCTTCACATTAGAGGAGTTTGGCCCATGGAGGTTGCACATTACAGTTTATAATGCCAGAAAAAAATAGCAATTTCGAATACATTTTAGATGTCATTGCATTTGTCCGCCAGGGATATTTATTGAAAAATGGCAATCAAAACAATAGCGCAATCAGCAAAATTTTCAATTGTTTGTATACGGTGATAATGTCACTTTTTAATCCGCTTGGGATTAAAACCTCCTTGATGACTGCTCTACTTAGAAGTCTGCTGTCTATAAAATGTTTTCCAGTAGGATAAGCACACTCTATAAAAGAGACAGCCGAGATATGGTGATAACTACGTCTTTAGAGAAGCAACTTTGGATCTGGCAGCCATGGGTGTTGTCCTGCCGGTTACCATCGTGACCGAGGAGTGGCTCTGTTTGTGGAACAGGATTTCGGCCCTACCTTTTTCACTTAGGTACACAGGGCATTGTGAACGTAAAACACATAATCCGGATATTTTGGCCAGAACATTTTACTTAGTGTGGTTCTCAGGCATTACTGATTATTTTTTTTTTAGATTTTTATCAATTGTTTAAGTATTGTACTTAATTACTAGTATTTCAGGAAAATACACAACTATTATATCCTTTAATATAACCCTTCATGGGATTAATAGATAACAATTAATTGATAAAAGATTGGCCAGGGGCTACTGATGGTTCCTTAGGAATCATTTTACATATAAATGGAGACTTCCATATATATTTTTAACAAAAAGGAGCAAAGTTTGAAATATTAAAATGTTATTTTTACACATGCCTTTAAGAGACTATTTGGCCATATCAGATTTAGAATTTTTAACTTTTTCTTTGAAATGGATGTGTACAAATTCAATTATCTTTTTAAATATTAACATAAAAACTAAGAAATCAGGTTTTTTTTTAATTTAAAAAGTCGGGTAAATGTCATCATTTTATATATATATCTAAACTGTACCTTCAAATTCTTAAAAAAAGGGACTTTTTTGTTGATAAGCAAGGATTCCTGGAACCAAATAGTAGTATAATTACATAGATTTTTGCCCTATGTTCTACGTTGTTGTTTTTGTATGAATTCCAGTAAATCGTGTGAACTTGGTTGGTGGAAGAACTAGTTATTCTGGTGGTGTTAGACAAGGAAATAATGTCAAGGTTTAAATCTATTATCATTTATTAGTATTGTTTTACTTCTATTTGTCAGTATAGTTTTACATGGTAGTTATTTTATTTCTTTCTGGCTGTAGAATGGGCCACAAAAATTGACCAAGCCCAATTTGCTCGCTACGTATTTTATGTAAGTTGCACTCAGCGGCGTAAAGTTTACAACTGCAGGAATTATTTGAACCCCCTTTCTTTTTTTGTAGTTCCACGCGAAATTCCAAATCTCATTAATTAATAAAAAGGGTTTTCTTCTAGATTCCTCTACACACTGTTAATATGACTCACTATACAGCTTCTGTTCTGGAGAATTCACCTGTAAGGACTCGTCATCTTTAAAGCTGGGTAGTGCTGATTCACCATAAGTAAAATTGATAGCTGTTTACTCAAGAGTTCCACCTGGGTTGTTTTTTTATAACCGTATTTCTTCTCTGGCTGTACATCCCGGATTTTGCTGTTCTTTTTTTATTCATCAAAAAAAAAGAATGTAAATACTGTTAGAGAAATGGGTCATATATTAATCCAAAAATGAGGTGACACTAGTGTACAGGTCACTTTTTAGTGAAGTTGTTTTAAAGGGATAGTATAAATACAGTTTGAATGGCATAGATCATTGAAAATGATAATACATTTATTAAATACATAATTAGTTGCAGCAAGATTTAAATTAATTACATTGATTATGCGGTATGTAGGGTTAATCTTAATGAATGCCTTCTGCAAGAATAGCTGGCCCAACACTGTGCGTAGTTACTGTAAATTATCCACAAGTTAGGAAGAGAAGAAGTCCCACCACAAAATGACTAATTGTGAAGAAAAGAAAATAAGAAACTCAAATGAAATCTTTTTTGAAAGTACCAATCATAGTTTACTCTTTTGTCCAACTAATTAGTTTGTGCAAAACGTCCATCAAGAATTCTGACGTTACGTAAAAACTTTTCTTGTCCATTCACTGACATCATAACACAACTCTATTCACTTCCTGAAGCACCCCATTTGTCGTAACCTAAATGTCATGAGACCAACACCTTTACTCTCTGGGACAGTCTTGCTTCCAAAGTTTCTGCAACATGAAATGTGACACTTTCTGCTTTTTTTTTAGAATGATGGAATTTTTTTGCCTACCTCTAAAGTTTGATAAAAGAACACAAAGATCACATGAAGCATAATAGACAGTTAAGTATGATGTCAGCTCTTCAGAGCTGATCAAGAAGCTTATCGGACTATAAAAACATCATCTTACAGTATACACTTTGGGCAGGTCATGTGGTACGTCCATCACCTGCCATATATGTCATGTATTCTGCGTCGTGAGTATGTATGGCACAGACACTGCATGCTACAGAGTAAATGCACAGGTTGGAGAGGTTAGAGATCTTCTTTGTCACCTGCCCTTTGAGCACTGGCATTAACATGAGGCTGATTAATAAGAGGGGTGATCTGTCCGGTTTTGAGGCAGTGGGGCTATTGTTCTTTTTTGGCCTGCCACACTACTAAGTACCAGTATTGGTTACGTGGAAAACAAAATGTTTATAAGTAAATTGCATTTTTTTACAGAGCCATCCATGCCATGTCGGTGACCTTGAGTTCCACCACCAAATTCTCTCCTATGTTAAGGAGCAACTACCTGCAGAAAGAGTTATGTCAGAGACACCAGAGAGGACTCATTTAGCAGTAAACTACAAGAACCTCTTGATGATGAAACTGTTGCATCTGCAAAGGAAATGTTATATACATAAAAAAAGTAAATGTTGGCCATAAGGCGATGATTAGTGAGACAATGTGAGTGCTAATTAGTTTTACAAAGCAAGTTTGTTTAAAAAATACCTTTAAGACCTTAATTGCTATAGGATAAATATCACAAAATAACGTGTTGGGCTAACTAATCAGTATTAAATGCAATTAACACTAAGTCCTAAATTAGTCATTCAATATAGATGGCTCAGTTAAGGTTGCTCAATGAATGGAACAACAGTGAATCTTACTAAACAGTAGCAAAGACCATCAGAATACTTTACTAATTATATAGTTAAAGTTTACACTTTTTACTGGGTTAACCTAGAAAAAGATGTTTACAGGACCTTAAATGTCTCCACCGTGGTCAGCAAATGTCAACATCTATATGTATTTAATATATGTTCCATTTTATTTATATTAGTTCATCCTTTCTTTGTATATGAGGCTTTTCTTACAAAAGTAAACCAAACTGATTGTTATTTAGAAATCATTTCTTGTTCCAGACATTACATTTCTACTCCTATGAAGATGTTAGAGCAGAAGTTACTGTCCAGATGGAAACTTCCTAAAAATTGCTTTCTATGAATCCTTTTGTGGAATACTTGATTGCACTTGAGGTTTGTAATTGTAAATGTTTATAAAGTTTGCCTTGGTAAATATATCTCTTTATGTTTTCCTCAAATAAACTTATTTTGGATGGCACGCATTCTATTTTGATACTTCCAATGATAGAATAATGCATAACATCTAATACTTATTTTTCATTGCCATTTTATTTTTCATAAAATATTGTTTTAAATACACAAATATCTGTATAAAGGCAAATCATTTTTAATTTAATTATTTGTAGGAGTTGCTCCTAAGCAATAAGCCCTGTTTCATAATAACCAGCAATGTTTTACTGGAATTCATTAAAATGCAATTGTAATATGAATTAATATTGTTGTGAATTATTTATTATCAATTGATTTTTTACTATGAAAAAAATCATTTTAACGGCAAAACACTTACAGTTAACGGCACCTAATCTTACTTAATTTAATTAAGATTTACAATGACTCACAGACATCATTTCTGTTTAGCACTCAATCATTATTGTGTGTTTAATAATCACGTAGAAGGGTATGCTAATTAGATATTTTATATTTTTGCTTAGAAACTGCTTATAAGTTCTCTGTAACGGCATAACTGGAAGATGCATTTCCTTGGGACGAGGAAGGCTGTGCTGCTTTGGGGGCAAGGCTAGCATATTAAAAATGCGAAAGGAGTAGGGGTGGCCAGAAAGTGGGCGGGGAGTGGGTGGAGCCAATCACCATCTCTCCGCTACCCCAGTGATAAAATAATCCGTTCTGATTTCTGGATCATCCTGGCAAGATCCAGATAGTTATCAAGTTATTATTATTAGTAGTAGTAGTAATCGTAGTATTTGGTCACTTAAAACCAGTTGCACTGATAAGATTAGCACTGGCTTTGCTCATTCTTTCTGATCTGATCTAAACCTATACTAATATTCCATTAATATTATTATGATCTATTGCCGTGAATCAACAGAAAAATCCAAACCTACCTTACGTGCTTTTGCATTTGAAGTGATATGAACAAGTGCCAAACCTACCAATTAAAAATCATGTGTAATAATTCAGACAAGGAGCCTCATGTGGTTTGCCATTGCCACATCAGCAGCTAAAGACCACATGGTTGATATAATATACAGAAGACACTTGGCATTGGACGTGGTCAACCTCACCATCGCAACCTAATCTTCTGGAAGGTTCAGGATTGATCAACTCAATAAACTCATGGTTCTGCAAAAGAATTTTCCTATGCATATTTTCTGCTTAAATGCTGAGGTGTCCTTATATCTCAATCTAAAAAGTAAACTCAGCCTAGAAAAGTTTCTTTTGTTCTCATGCAGTGCAAATATTTGCTTGTGTCAGATTAGAGAAAAATATAAAGTTTGTCACACTGGCCATCTGCTAAATGGGCCAACACCCAGTTTGTTCAAGACGGATGCTGGGGAGGATCTTGTTCCGCCATACCCCTAGCTTGTAGTATTCTGCTGACTGGCTCTGTGACCTAAAACACTTACTTACCGTATACATTGATTAGATTACATGCAGAGCCCACAATGACCAAAGTACCTGCAAATGTTTGTTGTTTTCATTATATAACATTTTAGGCTTTTAGAGATCAAAATATACAGTAAAACCATGGAATAAAAATATTAAACTTTCAGCACTTATTATTATTATTATTATCATTACAGTCTAAAACAAGAAATGGCTAGTTTTAAGGCAGACATACTGTGACTAGAATCCAGCAATTTGGGTTTTCGTATAGAATCAAAGATTTTTTAAAAAAATGTACAGCCTGTAAGTAAGCAAAAGCAGGACCCTCTTCTCCTTCTGAACGCATATGTCTTAACATGTATAAAAAATATTGTTAATGTTGAATTGTTTTTGTGCATATTGTCACTGTCCCCTATTGTAACAGCATTACAGAATCTATTGGCACTTTATATAATGTAACTTGAATAATGACTGGTCTTCTGGTTTTGGCACAGTAAAGCCATGAAGATCAGTCACGTATTTTGGTCTCAGAAGTTTTTGGTTTTTGTTTTCCACCTTCTTTACGTTGAATTACTGTCATCATATGTTGAATATTAATTAGTAAAAAATACATGTTAACCAACAATATCAAACAGTCTATGTACATTGAAGGAACAATACATAAACTCATAAGCACCCAATGTCTTTTTAACCCCTTAATGACAAAGCCCGTACATGGACGGGCTCAAAATGCATTGTTTCCAATGGGTTTTGGGACCGCCCATTGTCCTTAAGGGGTTAAAAATAAAAATAAATAAACCCTAAACCCAATCTGTTAAAAGAGCAAGAAATTAAGCCAAGGCGCTAAGGTTTTTAACAAAAAAACTGCATAGTGAAAGACTGAAATTTACAAGACTAAACGTCTATAATGTAAGTATGCAGTGTATGCAGTGGTTTTTGAGGCTCAGAACTTTTTAGAATCTAAAATCCTGCCCGTGTTTACCAAATTACCAGGATTTTTACAGTTCCTTCAACACCCTCTGCTGGCTAAAAGGGATATATTCACTAAGCTATGAGTTGCAGGTGAATGAATGTAAAATAACCCTGGCACCTGTTAAATGTTATTGACTTAATACACTATATTTTTTTAAATTTGTAGAAACCCTTTTTCCAGTTATTATTAATAATAACATGAATGATAATTACAATACAGAACTTGCCATAATATGTATTTAAATCAACATTCATATCTATATGCCAAACAGTTGTAAAGTCAATATGATGTTTAGTTCATATCAAGGGGCTCTGGAAACATTTTTAAGGCTTGTTTAGCTTGGCTGTCTGGAGATTTGCTGATCACCTGATGGGTAAAACATGGCACAGGAACATCAGGATCGTAGGCAGAATCTTAGTTCGGACAGCCCAAGGTGGTGTATATCAGAGCAAAATTTGAGATGTCACTACAAATAGATAAGGCAGGGATGAAGGTCAAGGCCAAGCAGAGGTTGGGTACAAAATTCAGGATCCAATGGTGACAGTACAACTCATGGTCAAGGCAAAGCACTGGAACCGGTGCAGGACTCAGGATAAGGCAATTGCAAGAAAACACCCAGATAGCTCTTGCATGAGCAAGGGCTACACGACATGTTGGATGGTACATATAGGAATAAGGGGCAAGGAGTGAACACTGAGAAATGAAACTCCTCCCTCATAATATAGGGAATGTGTTGCACTTTTTATCTTTGCTAAGCAGTGCATGCATTCTACTTGCAACTACATGCTGGCAGTGGTCACCCGGCAGGGACATAGGGAACATGCCCCCCCCCCCCTGCGGGGAACAATACCCTGATAAGGGGGACCGGAGAGGTGGGGAGATGGAGGCACTGTGATTTTACATTTAAAACAACATTGTCAGTCCATGTCCTAGAGGCATAATAGTCTAAAGTCACCCCATATACCATACCGTCCATTTCAACTACAAATATATCCTCATCGGGGTAATACAAAATAGGAGTTTTCTTCTATCTGTAGATCCATGGGAGGATTTACCTGTCAATCCCCCTTCCCTCATCATATATGGTGTGCACAGCCTAATCTTTAATTTCATGCAGATTCAAGCAGATTTTGCTTTCTGAACATTCTGTTAGTACTCCATCTCATGAATGCCGACAATGCAGCCATACCCGACATACAAACCATACACAATTCTGTATATTTGATTTCTCTCTGACATTTTAATAGCTATTTTAATCATTATCATTAATCATCAACTAGCTGACACATTAACAAAACACATACCAAGAAAAGACTCGCCAACATACATGTATAATGCACAGTAGCTTTTCATTCATTTTACACACGGCTCTTGAATGTTTTTATCATGCATTTTTTAACCATACCCCTATTCTATTCTAAGGTGTTTTGTACCAAAGTTGATACTATAAGAGACCTAGGACCTGAGAGATCTTCTCAGGACCTCAACTCTCATTGAACAACAGCTATTTATGGCATTACTCTGTCCACCGGTCTACTTTGGTCTACTTTTTTTAAAAAACACCTGACCTGTTTAATCATAATTTTTCAATAACAAAATGTTCATGCTGATAAAATGGCATCAAAACAAAATAATACAAAAAATGTAATCACTCTAGATACATTAAAAAGTTAGTGTTTTCTAAAAAAAAAAACCCAATCCTTATATATGATAAATGGATTTCCAGTTTAAAATATAAAAAAAACAATTTTATTTCCTTTTCCACTGTTCTCCTTCATTAGTATTAAGGCCGCAGAGGTAGAAATACATAAACTAGTATAATACAGTAATGATATCGCTGGTTTATTTTATAATTCGGTTTGAACAAGACGTAAGGCTTTCTTCATGTTTTCTATCACTGCAAAAAAAGAAGTAAGAAGAAGGTAAGCAGAAGGTTTATATCTTACAGCTGTACTTTATTCTGTAACAATGGAAATATGCTCTGCAAAAAACAGCTTGAAAACATAAAAAATATGATTTTAATGTTATACATGAATGCTAAACCCATCACAGGGGACAATAAGCAGGTAGCTTTGAAAATGGTATTGTATTATTGTTGCTGTAATAATACTATATACTAATAATACTTACATAATGATATGTCTTGCGGTTCATAAGTGTAAAGACGATTTGAGTATCTTCCCGTAATGTCAGCTCTAACTGTAAGCGATGGATCTGTAATACAAAAAACAAATCAACACTAAATGTCAAGGTCCGTCTGTCTTTTCAAATGTTGGTGCTGCTTATCGATTTTATTAATTCTACCATCTATTATGTATTTACTTATTTTGTCATGTTTTTTCTCTAATTCATGGTGTATTTAGAATCCGGCCGGTGGATTAACTTGCATGCTGTCATGCTGTTTCAATTATATGCAAATTCCTGCATTCACTTAGATACTAGCAGAAACACAAAACAAAATCATCAACTTACCAATAAACATAATTCGGGGTACGTATTGCCCATCAGGCGCAAGGTTTTTATCTGTAGTTTCATGCTATCAAGAAAATAAGAGCATTTGAATTGTGTTAAAACACAGCAACTATGAAGTGTCCAAAAACATCAGGAACGGTCAATGACAGAGTACAACGGAAACGTGAAGTTCCTTCAGAGTTATACTTCCTTAAAGATAACATGAATATTAATAATTGGAACGTGTCAGATCAATTTCTTATTTCATAAATGATCCTTATTTAAATAAATGACTGTGTTATAATGGAAACAGAAGATGCTGTGGGACAGACTACAGTTAATCGTGGATGTAATTGTGTGGCATGAACAGAATCAGATTCTCACAGAGCCCACAAACAAGCTACGGAAAACCAGAAAGAACCATGGAACCAATGATGAAGGTGAAGCACTTCCAATCCAGCTTGTTCCTGAGCCATATTCGGCCAAGATGGGTCAGGTGTTAGAGTCAAACCCAGCTCCAGCCTCATTGTGTGCACACATTTCAGTGACTGAACCATGATGCCTGGAGATAGCTACAGATTAGGAGACCAGATCCCATAGAAACAGGAATACGTATATATATATATATATAATTATATATATATATATAACATATAATATCATTTACATACATACATACATACATACACACATGCTTATATATACACACAAGCTTATATGTGGTGGTATAACAGCTGCACTGGAATCCTTTTGGGTTTTAAAGAAATGAAGGTTATAATTATCTCATTAATTATCCCATAGGCTACTTTCTGTAAAAATAATCGCTTTTTTGAAAACTAAAGATGTCAGGAACTGCTGAATAAGAAACACATTTGTAAAATATGAAATAACACGTTAAACATCAGCTATAATGCATTAGTAACTGTAATGGAATTTACAGAACTTACCATAAGATTGAGCATTATAAATTTTTCTTGTGCTAATTCCTGTGCTTCGCTGTTTTCGGAGAACGTTTTCTTTAATGCTAATAATAACAATATGTAAATATAATGAATAGTTAACGAAATGATTCATAAATCAGACAACAGATGCTTCACAGTTTAACCAAATATACGTAAGAGGACACAGAGGGAATGGACACATCGTTTCTAAAATGAAATGTAATATTTCCAGCTGTATTTTTATTAGAATTTGTTGGTTTTCAATTACAAAGAATATATTAATCATTCTTTGCGGATCTATGCATTACATTCATGAGCACAACTGTAAAGCGAACATGTATAACAAAATACACATTTTATTTAGGACAACCAATAGGGCAAAATTGGTTTAAACTACAAAAGTTCCAAATTTCAATATGTAGTTAGTGGTCAAATTAGTTTGATTTCATTTAAAGCCAATTGTATGTGCTCAGAATGAAAACCTTTTAAAAGTGGCCTTTCCACCATAACAACCTAAAAAAACAATGAAATGTAACAGCAGGACTATCGCATTGGTTGCTGCTGTGATAAGATGATTTTTCAAACATTGTACTTTTATAAAAAACCCTACAATTCCAAAAGAATGGAGTAATGTCATCTACGCTCCTAAATCCCATTGGGGAATGTAGCTAAGAGGTTAAGATGGATTCCTGCCAAGGAGTGGAACTAAGACCAGCTTAACCCTTGTCTACTTCAGCGCAGCTTTCTACTCTATCAAATCGGAGATACCCTGGGCTTGTATATCACTTGTATTAAAGTTTTTATATAATTTAATATAATGGTTTTTTAATATTGTGCTACAATTGTGCTGTCGTCATACATGACACTAGAAAAAAATAACCGTTTAATAAGGCAAAAGAAAATGTGATATGGACAGTATGAAGCCGATGAAGATTAGAATGGAGACAAATGCTACATGAGATAACAGTTATAACAGGAACCATATGTGATCCCTTGGACGTAAAATAAATGAGCCCCATTAGTGACAATTATTAACGGAATGACATTATCAGGTTGTGAGAACAGTACTCTTACTGCTATGAAAATGATAATTTAATTATTTTCTAGGTCAAACCCCAGTCAAGAATTAGCTAATCGGTATAGCCTGCCGGCAATAAAAAAAGAGGCTTCATGATGAAATTAATGAATGAGTGCTAAGACTGCCAAGGCAAAACAAGAGCGCATTATGACATGGTGCTTTCTTTTGGATTATTGCCACAGCTCCAAAAAGGTACTAGGAATCTAAAGTTTAGTTAAATAATAATCGTCATTCACAGGCATTTTAGAGTTAATATATATATAGAGTTTACCGGGGCATTTGATCTGATATAAATGAATGCTAAAGACTCCATTTTATCTTGGGCTAATATGGCTATAATTTCTTTTTTATTAATCCTACTAAAGCCAAAAAGGGAAAATGTATTCCTGTGAGAGATACTGTGGGAACCATACAATTTTACCCCTATTGGTCATGCACATGGAAACATTATTTTCTACATGGCAGTAAGTGGCTTTACTCAGGACCCCTATGAAATGTGCCATGGGATGCCCTGAGTGGATAAGAAACACAAGTGGCCTTTTCCCATTTCCCTTGCTATTCTCTTTACTTCCTTTCGTTTATTTTTATTTTATTTTATTATGTCTCCTTTTTTCTTTTCTTTTGTTATGCCTCATATTGTTTCATACATCTTGGCAGCACCGGCTTAGTTAATTGTGCAATTCACACCCAGATTTACAAAAGTGTACCCAACCATAGCATTGGTAAAAAAAATACTTTATAACATGAGAGGTCTCAATGCAAATTGCACATTTCCTGTATGAGATCACTTTCTCCAACTAAGAGAAAATATGGAACAAGGAAATGGTGGATTAATTCCTTTGTCCAGAAAGACAAATGAGTTGAGAAATTGATTAAAAAATACATATATATTTATAACCAGCTACGCTTATACATCGGCATCAAAAACATATATTACCTTGGCAATACTGACATTCTTCCAAATGATGAATTACCATAAGAGGTTTATTACTGAAAAAAGAACAGAATGTATCAGCATAAGTGGCTTGTCTCATATCAGCAGGTATCGATACACTAAACCCATCACGGAAAGCAAGTCGCCGCGAGTGGATGTCTTCAGATTAACTATGAATTATGAAATTCACCTGGCACAGCTCTGCCCAACACCCAATACATGCAAAGTCCTGATTAGTGAACCAGATATTGTATATTTAAATAACTTACCAATATATTTGATGAAAAGTTTGTTTAATGAAAAATAATATCATTACTATATTAGGTATGCGATTCTCAAGATGTTTTGCCTTTTGATATTTTGTGAAGCACATGAGCTGTGGTTCATTCACCATTCGAGATGTTGTAGTTTGTTGGTATGTCATGAAATTGCAAATCCAGTGTGTATCTGCAAGTGAGATTTCTTCAGCTATTAGTCTCCTCAGACTTCTCAGAAGAAACTTGCCAATGTTGGCCTTCATAATGAACCATGAGTTGAAACCACAACATCCCCGCAACCTCTGCTGCCAACTCACATACTTTCATGGATCATTTAGTTGGTTGAGGCGCATGGTGGGCAAATTGTCCAGTATACAAATACTTTTTTAACACACAAGCTTAATTACAAGCAGTAAATATAGTTTTAGACTATGACAAAGACCTCTTACCTTTTCTTAGCATTATAAAGTCCTTCTTCATAGGTTTGAACCCATGTAATGTCATCGCCCCACCCTAGGAAAAGCAAGAATTTTCATAGTGTAAAACAGAATATAAAACAGCAGTGCATGCTTAAATATATTACTGTTATATATTCCATATATCTAATGTATTGAAACAAACACGTCATACTCTACTGGAGCTTTGCATGACCTAAAATATCACTATGTCAATTTGTATGTTATAGAATAACCATGACATGGATGGACCATATTTAAAAATGAGTGGTGTATGGGCAGAAACTCAGGCAGAGACCATTATTTCTAACTTCTATTAGAAATAATAGCTATTTCTAACTTGCCTCCCATTGTGCTAAGCACACACACATATATATATATACTATATATAATATAGTCATGAAGAGTCTTGCCCTAAGTGCCAAAAATTGTCTATTTCTGACCAGACAGCGACCAGACCTTCCATTTGACCAATAATTATATAAGACTTTATTAAAATAGTTGGTTCAGTTTATGATCTTTTGCTTTAATATAATCAGAAGAGGATATTGTCTCATATATGTAAGAAGAAAAAACAATATGCAGACCTCGTGATAGCGTCTGTGGGTTGCGTTTTTCTTTTTTGATTGCCTTAGCTAAGTTGGAGGAGAAGGCTAGTAATACAAGGGATAAGGCAAATGCAGAAGAAAACATGATGACCTATGTTGATTCTCTTCAAAGAACTGCAAGTCAGAAAAACAAACACAAGTTAACAGTTAATAACAGTAAACGTTGTACAATGGTACATGACATTTATTACAGGCATGTAAGATCAGTCCCTCTATTAACCCACGCACTTTTTTGTAGCAGAGGTTATAAAACTGCATAATAAATCCATATAGATAATACATTATAAATATGCCCACGATATAACTTCAAATAACTCACCCCAAAAATAGAATACATGAAGTCAATACCTAGGATCACCTAATGCTTCTAATACAAGTCTTTATGAGAACTGTAACCTACTGAGAGTTAGATTTTTTTTCAACTGAGCCACCTGTATTCATTGAAAGAGCTCAACTATGACATACCGGTAACTATAATTACACAATATGAAGACGTCTGCTCCATAGTCAATGATCAATAAATTCCACTTCACTCTCAGATATACTGGATTAAACAAATTCTGAGGTATGAGCATGTAACTATAAGATCTAAGGTGTTTTTGGATATTTTGTGGTTTATCGACATGATAAGAAAAATAAATGAACAAATCCTTAAAAATTTTAGATTCAATACAAAATCTATATAAACGGACAGGTGCAATTGTAATGCTGGAAGAAAAAATCCGGTACGATAATTTATGTGGACCATTATACTACTGCTTAAAACAAAGCCTTTTTAGGCTCAAGGTGGACAATACCTTTGAGGTCAAGATGACCTCTTTCTGTAAGTTCCATTTACACAGTTGAACATTACTATGTGGCAGAAACAGAACTATTCTTTAGTAACCAAGGATCCATGTTCTGTATTGGTCTTTTCTACAAACAAATCAAGATTTTTGAGAACCTATGTGGAGTGCACAAAATATAGAAATATAGAAATGGCAACCACCATTTATTGCGAATTGCTTCGATGTTACAGTGACACCCCTGCATTATTGGCTGATGTCTGTTTCCACAGAGACTATGTCAATCCAAAGGTAGCCCCCACCACAATGTACTGTATTCAAAGTCATATCAATGGTCCTGTTGGGGAAATCAGTGATCTCTCTTTTTTTTAGTGTAATATATAATAGAATTGGTTAAAATACTGATGTTCTTAATATACAAATGTTAAATTGGGTACTCTCCACAAAAACATATACGCCAGGTATTTAATAAACATTACATTCCCTTTCTCACGTTCTCTTCTCGTACCTTTGTCTGTTCTCTCACTGCTTTTGTTAGCACAAACTTGATATGCACACCCCAGCCTGTAACTCCACATATAAGCACAGAGGGCTTTGTTTGGTTTACCTTATATTTTATAGAATACAAAACCAGGTGCAGACATAAAGAATACAAATATAGAAACATAGAATTTGACGGTAGAATAGAACCATTCGGCTCGTTTAGTCTTCCTGTTTTTCCTGTTTTTCCTTAGTTTGTTAGTTTCTCAGTCTTTGGTTTCATCTTATTATAGGGAATTAGGGATAGCTGTATGTCTATCTCATGCATGGTTAACGCTCTTCACTGTATTAACCTCAACCACTTCTGATAGGAGGCTGCTCTCCTTATTTACCACCATTTTTATCATTCTAAATATGCTTTACGTAGATGTGTATGTATATTTATCTGTATTTAATCAGTTTAATCAACTTGCTATAACTCTTAGCAACGATTCTTTTTAGGAAAATAACAAAATAAAATTGCAATTAAATATTTTATTACTTTATTTTATACAAATACATACAGTATATAAACTATTTTAAAAAAGGCTATTAAAAGGCCTTTACGACTAACTTGTATTGGTGGATTTCACAAATTTCTGTATATAATCTGTGATTAAATTATTAGGACTACATTTCTCGGTTTTCAGCACGAAGAATAAAGCACGTTTGGGTTATGTTTAAAAACGTATTTTGGCGCTAACTTTGAAAAGTGGCCACCATAAAAATCAGCAATGTTCTTAATGACTGGACCATTTGATTACTTGCTATGGAGATACAAAATCCAAATTTGCACTAAAATCAATATTTATAGAAAACACTCTAATTCAGTTGTGAAATACTTGAGTTTTTGTTACTTGTCCATGTTTTATCTGATGACATTAGGAAGCGTACAAATCTATTTTAAAGAATGATAACATGGTCAGAGTCCTGGGCCATCCTGTCTCACAGTTTGGGTGGCTTTCAGGTGATTTGTCAATTCATATGTAACAATAAGGCACTGTTCTGTGAAATAACTACACCTTTTTCACTTTTTCAGGTGAAGGTCAAAAGGCACCCAGAAACAATATTAAGTTTCTATTTTCCATTGAAAAGTGACCCTGTTTGATCATCAAGAAAGAGCACAATGACTGCTGGCCTTTCCTTGCCAGGACATCTGCAGTTCGTTGGTTGATTTATAGTTTTTAAAGCATTAAAGGGGATATTATTTGGGGCTACTCTGCAAAATACCCCCCACTCCCACTATGTGCTGTTAATGTAGTTGCTGTGTTTTCTCTTTCTATTTCTAAGTCTCACATTGGGAATAATCAGCCAACATTTCTTGATTGTTTTGAGTAAAAAGGTCACCTGGCTTGGCTTGGCGAGACATGTTCTGTGGACAAATTATGTTTCATGCTGGCTCTTTTTCAATGTAAAGCTGATATTGTATTATTACAGGGTTGGTCTGAAGAACTGAAGGGATCAAGAGGTTCATCTTGGCTAAGAACCTAAGAAATAATTTTTCTTAGGATTCTCAACAAAGAAGAAGTTATTTGATCTGGTTTCATAATGCAATTATCAAAATGATCAGGCTTTAATAATCAGGATTTTTAGATATAATTTATCAACATTCTCATAAAGGTATCATAGCGCTCATAGAAGTAAAAAAAAACTATGTGGCCCATTTTTTGTACCTGCTGTAATTTTACTTCGCCTGAGTTCAGAATAGCCTTATTTCTATTCCATTTTCTATTAGACTAGCTTGGGTTAGGTTTTTTCATTACTGAGCTGTGTATAGTCAGCAGGTAATTTAGAAGGTTGAATAATTTCTCAGAATTTCCATGCTCTTCTATAGTCTAGTTTAGCCACACCACCATCGCTATGGGGGGTAGACGCAATATAAGAAGGCAGAATATTACTTTTGAACCAGTAATCAAATTGTCCAAATCATATGGGTTAAATAATCAAACAATGACATTTATTTTTAGTTACAATGTTCTGTGTTATCCTTCCAACAGTTACAACTTACACCGTGTTTTAAGCTTGATAGCTATGCTATATTATTTACCAGTGCAGGTATTGCTATTTGCCAAAAAGATTAAAATAGTTATCCTTTCCTTATTAACTAGCAAAAAAATAGATATGTAGCTAAATCCCCAACAATCGACTTCTGTTCTATATAATAGTTCAATGACAAGCATTGATCCAGAGGTGATCCTACCATTTAAGCTGATTAAGTAGCTCATAGAACATTATGATCATAACTATGACATTTCCTAGTTTTTGAATATTTATTTTATCATAATTTGTATTATAGTTGGGGTCCCTATATGTTTTTACTTAGAACCCCCAAAATCTAGACCCACAACTGATTACACATAGCAACTTGCAATATTTCAAAGCAAATCATGCCCAATACTACAACAGCAATATCACTATTCAATTTTAGCATTCCGTAACACATATCACTCTACAAGCCAAAGGTTTACAGATCTTGTATACAACACAAGTCAAGTTATAAAATCTTTGTAAAATAAATCAGACATTCTACCTTTTATGGATTATGTTTTAGGTAAGTTTTGTTGAATACCGCAAGTATTAAGCGAAGAACGTAATTACTTACACTGGGTGAGTCCCACGAATGGATTCTTTCTGTGTGGACTAACTTAGATAAGAGTGTTTTATAGACGTACATTGAACGACTGACTTGCACCTTTCTGTAACTATGGAAACAAGGAAATAGTTACTTGTAAAAAGGTGGGTCGAGCTCACTTTGTTCTCGGAAATTCTCATGGCTGAACACAAGATACCTTGCTTTCACTCCTACATGCCTTGGATCACATATCATTAAATTAGGAAGCAAGAAAATGGGGCCAGTGTTTGTATTTTGCTGAAGAGAACGGGCTGGGTTAGTTTCAATGACAAATGAGACCCGTAATGAAAGTTGGAATTGTATGCACCTATTGTATGAAGCAAATAGTTCTTGGTTCAGTGGCGCTAGGAGATTAAACGATACATAAAAGTTATCTTGTACTGAGAAACATAATTAAAATCCAGCTGTTCTCACACCATAACTAATGCCAATTTGACTTAAATGAAAGTTTTAGAAAATATATTGTTATATTGTTACAGGAGCATTTGAAAAAGCAAAAGATTAGAATGAAAATAATAGCCAAAGACTTGACACTTTTAATTACTTTCATTGGGAGGGAGGCATTGAGAGTGATTAGCTTTTATGGCAGAAGAACACAGTAATACACTCTTACCCAGCAAACACTCAGAGTTCCTAGCAAATAGGGACATCAGATGAGTAAAGGGGGACAGGGAATTTGGGCCCCCAAGAGGGACTGACCCTAGAAAAGAGGGACGCTTGGAAGGTAAAAATGAATCATGACAATGTGCCCTTTAAACTGTCACATCCAGCACCTTATCAAATGGCTTATGATAAATGTAACTTGTTACCACAGTTCTATGTCACTGTAAGGGATTTATTATGTGTAACTCCAGGTATAATTATTTCATGGCACACAGAGTTTATAAAGGAAGTTAGGTATTTTTCTAAATCCAAATTAGAATATGAATTCTTATCAATTAATTCATAATTTCTGCATGTAGCGCTAATTATACCGAACAACATAATATATGATGAATGCTGTCAATGAAGCTAATGCACTGTTTTAACTAGGGTGCAAATATTTTAGATGCATTCTGTTTCAATTTGTAGAAAAAAATCGAAAAAAATAATTTATGGATTCTCAGAAAGGAAATCAAAATATCTAATAATCTGATCTAAAAGTCATCCCCTTCAATATACTTTCAGGCAGGCATATGTGGCTGATAGAAACCGATAAATCAGTGTTGATAGTTCTGTAGGTGAGTTGTTGATGGTTATTAGCATAATTTACCATATATTACCTTTATAAAAGGCACTATGGCACTACCCACTCCACTACCTCACACAGATAGCCCTACAAAAATCCACTTCATCAGAAAAAGGAGATTGCCAGGAGGCCTGCCTAGGTATGGTTAATAGGCTGGTGATGTTACTGATGTACTAACCTCATCAAATGTATTATATTCTGAACAATGTATTCTGCACATTGGTGCAGTTTATATTCACCCAGTATGCCAGATGGCCAGTCCAGGACTTTGTGTTGCACAGTGGTACTTAAGCTGACAAGGTGGATATAATAATAAATAATAATTAATATAAATAAATAATAACTGAAGC